>CM064523.1:29675996-29869492 GCA_032716605.1 Paralithodes platypus
GAGTGGGGGTTGAGCGTCCCCTGCCTCCCAGAGCTCAACCTCACTTTATCTCATGCTAAATATGTTTCAATACTTTTTGACGTAGTTAATGGATTTCTTCTTCGATATCCGACAACAAAATGTGACTTCCCCAATTTGAATTAACTGATTTTGTCTACTCTACTTCTGACTACAAAATTTACTTCCCGAATTTGTCAACCCGCTGATTTTGACTATTTCATTAGTACTATACTATTTTTTCTTTTAGGGCAAACACTCTACACCAGGTATTTTAGAGATAACCGGTTTGCCACAGTTATAACAGAAAACCGATTACGGCGGATGGCTGTGGCCTGATGAAGTCCATCCGCCTCTCTATTTAGCCTTGGGGTGGGTGTTTGACTGTCTCTCTATATTTTTCATATGTCTGTGTTAATTTCAACTCTTTTCACATGTGTGTGTGTGTGTGTGTGTGTGTGTGTGTGTGTGTGTGTGTGTGTGTGCGTGTGTGTGTGTGTACAAACACATAGAAACACAAAGCTATAACAATTGGGTCTACTGCATAATACAGTATGATACGTCCTTTATATCGTGACATTCAACATGCTGACAAGTCACAACTCCCATCAATACGTATGATTAAAAAGAAATTCACGGGAAAGCGTTACTACAATAGTTGGGAACACAGTTGAAGGATTTGGTATATATATATTTATCCTATGAAATATGACTTATTAACCTCTCTTTATGATAATGTATATGCTTCTCAGAAGTCAGATAACTTACTCAACTAGGCTATGCTTCTTAGGGGTTGCGGGAAAGTTGTGCATATTGTAATTTGGGTCTGTCTTTAGTTTATATATGTATGATAGCGAAATTTCAGCTTAGAACGTTTGCAAACATTTCATAGCTTTGCAAAGTTTCACCACAATTTGCCTTGTGTCTGCTCTGCACATTATGTCGATTGCTATGTTCAGTAAACTCTTATGAGCTCAACAAAAAAATGACATGTGATTGGGGATGCTTCCCAAACTTCAGCTCAATATTTAAGACACGTGACGAAAACAGGAAAAATAAAAAAATAAAAAAAATAAAATAGAAATACACCACCAACAACAATAACAATATAATGAAATGGCACCATTCACATAATTATTTTGCAACACAACAAAGGTATACAACACGTACAAAAACAAAATATGATTACAATATAATTATATATGAACATTTAAAATAAAAGATTAGCTGACGGAGAGTAGGATGATCAAGAGGACAGAAAAGGAAAGGAAAGGAGAGGTTGAAAAGGGGAAGGTGGGGTGTAGGAGAACGGACATTTAAATCTTATGTGGGAGGGGACACAGGAAGGAAGGGAAGGAAGGGGGGAGAAAGTATATTAAGGGCGCGTGGGAAAGTATATTAAGGGCGCCTTGGAAAGTATATTAAGGGCGCGTGGGAAAGTATATTAAGGGCGCGTTGGAAAGTATATTAAGGGCGCGTGGGAAAGTATATTAAGGGCGCGTGGGAAAGTATATTAAGGGCGCGTGGGAAAGTATATTAAGGGCGCGTGGGAAAGTATATTAAGGGCGCGTGGGAAAGTATATTAAGGGCGCATGGGAAAGTATATTAAGGGCGCGTGGGAAAGTATATTAAGGGCGCGTGGGAAAGTATATTAAGGGCGCGTGGGAAAGTATATTAAGGGCGCGTGGGAAAGTATAATTATTAAGGGTGCGTGGGAAAGTATATTAAGGGCGCGTGGGAAAGTATATTAAGGGCGCGTGGGAAAGTATATTAAGGGCGCGTGGGAAAGTATATTAAGGGCGCGTGGGAAAGTATATTAAGGGCGCGTGGGAAAGTATATTAAGGGCGCGTGGGAAAGTATAATTATTAAGGGTGCGTGGGAAAGTATATTAAGGGCGCGTGGGAAAGTATATTAAAGGCGCGTGGGAAAGTATATTAAGGGCGCGTGGGAAAGTATATTAAGGGCGCGTCGGAAAGTATATTAAGGGCGCGTGGGAAAGTATATTAAGGGCGCGTGGGAAAGTATATTAAGGGCGCGTGGGAAAGCAACATTGACGAGATAAAGGAAAATTAGTGGAGATAGCGAGATAATGATAGGAGAGAGAGAGAGAGAGAGAGAGAGAGAGAGAGAGAGAGAGAGAGAGAGAGAGAGAAACGATGAAAGAGAGATATACGGATGAAAGAAAGGATAAACAACAAACGAGAATTGGCGAAAGATAATGCACTTATTGGATGAGAGAGAGAGAGAGAGAGAGAGAGAGAGAGAGAGAGAGAGAGAGAGAGAGAGAGAGAGAGAGAGAGAGAGAGAGAGAGAGAGAGAGAACATGAGAGAGAGAGAACATGAGAAAATGAGAGTGAAAGGAAGTCAAGTTGTAGTAAACTAAGGGGTGGCTGCAGAAAGACAATACACCTAAGGGGAAACACGTGTCTATACCGGGCCTGGGGAACACGCGACCCTCTGACCCCCAGACCTTCTTTATTATTATGTTCTGTCAAAGTGTTTGGCGGTAGCTGGAAAAAGAGACAATCAATCTGATTTGCATCCTTAATGTCACACGACCGATTTGTCTGTAAACTGTTTTCGACACAGCTACGTCTGAGAACTTTGGAATGCATAAATTATAAACTAAATCAGTCATCTAGCATAATCTACCTTCACTCCAGTTGCCAATATCAACCCAAAATAACACCGAAATAATGTTACGTAAAATATTGCCGCGTGATGTTTATCGAATATTTATGGAAGTTGGAATGGAAAAGGTTCAACGCTAGTTTTTGTGAAAACTTGTTCACACATAAGATATGTTCTATCTGGAACAAACTTCCCTAACAAGTTGTAAACAGTTCTTCAGTAGAGCAGTTTAAGAAGAGTAGATAGCATTGTTCACAATCTGCAATGAGTGTACAGTAATGCACTACATCTTTTTTCACTTCGAGTATCTCCCCAGAATGGACTGCAAGGTCTCCGAGATAATAACTATTCCTTGTAACTCTCTCTCTCCCCCCCCCCCACCCCCCCTCCTTACCTACTCCTTCCTGTAACACGTTAGGTCATCATTCATAAGGACAGGGTAGGATGTGAGGTCACGTTAGGTCACGTTAGGTCTCACTGTGCTACTACTACTTCTACCTTAATGAACACAACTACTTCCAACAATAATACCATTATCACAATGTTGTGTTTACCATCACCATATCTGCCAATTTAATAGAGCTACATATACCTTGCTTACACCATAATGAGCCATAGACTATCATTTCATATATAGCAACCATAATTAACACGGCTACTTCAGCCACCAATAATATCAAAATAAATTATATACTACTCAAACCACGAGTACCAATATATAATCCATAGAGAACTACTACTTACAGTATGTACAAATACAGTTCTTCGTAAATTACAGACTCGCTAACGTTTGCCCGAAAACAAATCGACACTTTAAGGTTTTAAAAGGTCTTAAAATGGCCAAATTAATGGGGCGATTGCCTTAAAAATTTACAAGAAAGGGGGCTAAGCATGAGGGAGAAGGGGGTCCTTGAACACCCCCTCCTTAACTCCCATAACAACCCCATGGCCACTGTATCTACCACCCCAGGCACCACCACCAGGATAGTTTTATTGGTCTTGTACTACTAGACCATAACTACTGTAAGGGCAGGTATTAGGTTTTCTCGACCCCCTTCTTCCTCATGATTAGCCCCATTAGTTAGGAGATTTTAAGACGGTCACCTCATTAGTGTGACGATTTTAAAATCTTTCGCTCCATTTTTGTTGGTCAATATTAAGGCCTTTCATGCCATATACAGTAGGCGTCGATATTTTCTTGGCGAGCGGGAGCGAGCCTGTAATTTTAAGAGGAACCAGCATTCGGCCAGAATATTTTTCTACCTACAAATATAAACATTTATCTTGAAGGGGGTCTTCGGGGTGTTTTTTAAAGCTCGATGGAGACCTAGCAAGGACAATACTATATAAATGATAGACCCAACAATACCATAACTTCTTCTTAACCATTTCAAGTAGACTGCCTCCAGACAACAGTAGTCATGATGTAAAATGTTGGGGGTCAACAAGGTACCTGATGCAGTGTTTATTAATATTTGTATTTTTGTTGTTGTATTAGATAACCTCTTCTAAATTGACACACACACACACAGACACTCACTTACTCTCACTCTTTCTCTCTCTCTCTCTCTGACAGTAAATCAACTGTCAGAACTCAGTGTTGCCAATAACCAGCCAACCATACTGTGCCATGGTCAAATGTATATGTCATAAACAAATATGTAAATGAATGCATAATTAAATATATAAATATATAAACAAACGCAAAACCTCATAATTAATAGTTTATTAATATCAAATCACATTTTAAATTATATAATATGTAAATTTAGAAAAGACATAACAAGTATCTTAACCCCTTTTGTACCGGTGTCGCCCTTTGATTTTTTTTCTGGCTACAATTAGACGATTTGATTCAGTTTTAAAAGGGCCTCCAGCAATTAACAGCCTTCGAACTATCTCCCTTAACTATTTTTACTACCTCAGATCCTTCATAATCTGCACAAAATCGTCTAAGATTAGCTATAAATAACTTAAAAGACGTCGTCGGTATGGAAGGAGGTAACAATAATATTTTTTATAACACAAGTGTAAACACATGTTTTTTTAAA
The DNA here is from genome assembly GCA_032716605.1 of Paralithodes platypus. Classification (NCBI taxonomy): domain Eukaryota; kingdom Metazoa; phylum Arthropoda; class Malacostraca; order Decapoda; family Lithodidae; genus Paralithodes; species Paralithodes platypus. The sequence continues at coordinate 29,680,677 of CM064523.1, forward strand.
TCGGAAGAAATAAAGGTATTAATGAGATTTCCAAATAATTATGAGGGCATTCATAATGTTTTGTATTCTTGCAAATGTATATTTATAAATTAATTTAGAATACTTTCTTCTCCTTCATTATCTAGTCTAGCTTCTTATTTTTTGTTCCAATCTCTTTTCATCTCCTTCTTTCACAGGCCATTAATGTTCTGCCTACGTCTTCGTCCTCCACCCCCTTCCCTCTTCCTTTACTTATTGCACTTTCTTTCCTTCTTCCCTTTATCATTCCTTTTACATGCTATTTCACATTTTTGCTTTGTCTTATTCCATCCTTTTCCGTTGTGTTATTTCTCCCTTCTTCCTACTCCACCTTTATCCTGCTTCCTATTATTGCAGCCTCCCTTTTCCATTCTTCCCCCCTTTATGCTTCACTTTCTTCTTTCTTTTCATCTTCCTTTCTAAATCAAGCCTTTCTCCAATGTCCTTCTTCTTCTTTCGATCCTACCTCCTCTTCCTTCTTCTCCATCTCCCTTCCTCTTTTCCTGTCTACATCGAACGTTTCTCTTACGTTCTTCTTATTCTTTTTCTCCTACCTTCTCTTGCTTCTTCTCCTAGTCCTCATGTATTAATTTCTCCATCAAACTTTTCCCCTACATCCTTCTTATTCTTCCTCCTCCTCCTCCTCATCTTCCCAAACCCATCTCCCCTCACCCCTCTCTCTCTCTCTCCCCTCCTATCTTTAAATCATGTCATGTTGGACCCGATATATATTAACAGTCTCGCTCTCGCTCTCTCTCTCTCTCTCGTTTGTACTATCTTTTTTCACCCCTATTCTCTCTCACCCTAAAGCTTATTCACCCTTAAAATTTCATCATAGTTGCCACTGTTAATACAACTATCAATACATTATGCTTTCCGTATTTCACAATTAATAAAGATACACCTATTAATCTACTTATGGCCAACTAACTCGACATTTATTCACTGTTCTATTCCACATTCTTCGCATTCCAGTTAACATTAATTATCATTGTGTTTTGTGCCATAAAATATATTTTTATTTACTCTACAGTATATCTCTCCATATTTTATGTTTAGATAACATCAGTTTATTATATGGACCTACTAATGTTGGCTTACATTTTTTTTCCTATGTGAATGAAGGAGACAAAAGACAAAGCTGCCTGCAACAAGTGCTTCCCCCAAAGTTAAAAGAGTGACAGGGCCAAATTTAAGGTACGTTAGAGTAAATATGTTTGGACACTCGGAGCTTGAAACGATTTAAGTCATAGGATGATGGAACGACAGATTGAGGGAGAGAGTTCCAAAGCTTGTTTGTTGAGTAGAAGGAACACTGGAAAAGTCGGTTTAATCTTGGGTTAGATAGTTGGACAAAATAGGGGTGGGAGTGTGTTGCAAGGCGGGTGTCCCCCACTCTCCGTAATAAGGGAGGAACTATACACTGAGAAAGCTCTGAAGAACACTGATTATTGGGATGCTTACAATTAACTTCACTGTCTAATGCATACAAACACACACTCATAAACACACACACACACACACACACACACACACACACACACACACACACACACAGACACACACACAGACACACACACATAAACCGCCCCCTTAGTAAGCATAAGAGAGTAGTTTTTGCAGCTCAATGTCAGGGAAGTGGTAAACAGGATCAACACACTTCTTTACGAGAGGCAAACAGTGCTTACTTGTCGCTGGCATGGGTGGCGGGAGACTTGGCGTGATATGATAACTTATATTTATCGTCTCACTGAATGGATGTGCACTAGTATTCCATTTTGTTACATTTTATATCAAGGAAACAGTATGATCCTCTATTTATAAAGACATCAGTGTTTGATTTTGGTGTGAGTAAAATTGATCGGTTTCATATGCTCTTATTATCGTACAACAAACTAATCACGGACAAACAACCCCCTTCCATATATTATATTTCAATATAATAGGAATTTCACATTCGGAACCGTCGTAGTATGCTTTATTCAACACCAGTTTATTAACAAATCAATAATCATTATCTATAACTAATGTCATACACAATATCAGAGAGCGAGAGAGAGAGAGAGAGAGAGAGAGAGAGAAAGAGAGAGAGAGAGAGAGAGAGAGAGAGAGAGAGAGAGAGAGAGAGAGAGAGAGGAGGGGGGGGGGGCCAGAGGCAGACACAGACACATTATATTACACTCCCCTAAAATAAACATAGAGACATTGAAGCTACCCCTGTGATTGGCAGGTTGCTACCTGACGCATGCTTACCCCCCCCCCTCTCTCTCTCTCTCTCTCTCTCTCTCTCTCTCTCTCTCTCATTAACATACAGTAGTATTAATTATTCGTGAGTGTTCGTAGCATTTTTTATAACTCTCTGTCTCTCTCTCTTTCTCATTAACATACAGTAGTATTAATTATTCGTCAGTGTTCGTAGCGTTTTTTATAACTAAATAATAAAATACAGCAAATGCCAGCAGTACTGTAATATACTGTAAGTCGCCAGAAATACCTATGGTATGATTAAATATATAATTTAGTATTTAACTTTTTCAATTTTAATTTTTTAAGCCTAGTATTATTATCACACTATTCAATATGTTACCATATAATTATTAGGATCAATTGACCTTTTAATACTTAGAAATTGATTGCTGAATATTTAATTGCCTTTTCCTGAGGTGGGCGTGAAATGCTTGGGTATTAGTAATGTTTTCACTCAAAGCAATAGAACATAAATAATTGATTACATAAGTAAAATTAAGAAATATGTAAGTAAATAAATAAATAAATAAATACATTTAGTATATATACACATATATATATATATATATATATATATATATATATATATATATATATATATATATATATATATATATATATATATCGCCCTTCTACCCCTAACCCTTCTTCCTCCCTCACTCTCTCTCACTTCTCACGGACATAAATCTAAGAAGAGTCATACATCCTGTCTTCCTTCCTCTCTCTACTCATATTCTCTTTCCCTCTCCCTCCCTCCCTCCCTCTCTCTCTCCTCTCTCTCTATCTTCCCCTCCCCCCTCTCTCTCTCTCTCTGACAAACTGCCACAGAAAGTGGTACGATGTAAGACGATTGACACATTCAAAAGGAGTCTATAAATCCATTTTGAGGAGGTCGGAATAATATAGGTTAACAACAAAAAGGTTAAGCATCATTAGTATATAATATTTATAAACTTCGTTCTTTACTATGAATTTTCCAGTAGAAATTGTTCTCATTCTGCTGGGGGACTTGTTTCCCTAACTATATTTCATGCCGACCAATGGTCGGAGGGATTGGTGGGTGGATGAGGAGAGAGCCTGCTGCTTTGCTATTTTTCCTTCCACTTTGTAGCAAATTATATTTTAACATTAAGTCCTGATTGCCTAGTAGGAACCGCAAGGTCTGTGCAGTCTGTGTATCTATGTAACTATATGCAACATTCTCCTATTAGGTTTTAAACACGAGCTAATTAAATAACTTTATGGAAAGTATCTTGTATTGTGTATATATTGTACTGTACTGTTGTGTACTGTTGTGTATATATTGTACTGTACTGTTGCACTATATTGTGTATATATTGTACTGTACTGTTGCACTATATTGTGTATATATTGTACTGTACTGTTGCACTATATTGTCTATATATTGTACTGTACTGTTGCACTATATTATGTTACAATTTTAGCTACAACAGTATTCCACTGGAATGTACCTCAAGTTATTATTTTCTATGATTTGAAATTCCTTGTTCTTCATTGTACAACAGTTTTTTCTCTCTTTTTCTCAATCAGTAATCTTTTTTTAAATAGTTCCGTTCAATATATTGTCCTTTTCTCTTTTCTATTGTATTTCTTTTTGCCTATTTAATAATATTTGATGCCCATATTTTACGACCTAAATCTACCTCGGGTATTTATCAATTTGTTTTCACGACTGCTAACTATTGACAGAATATCTAACTCAGGCATTTCTTTCTGTTCAGCTTCTTTCTATGCTAAGCTTCTTGGGTAAGGGGATACTGGCTGTTTTTTTTTTTTATCTATTACTCATATATAATTTACTTCTAATTTAATTGAATGTTGCTTTGATTTTATGAACAATGCCACCAATACAAAATAGCTAAGTGTAAACATTGAATTGAGATTTAAATATTTATATATACAGCATAAGATTAATGTGTTTGCAAGAGATACAAGAGCGTCGCAGAAAGAGTTACCATAGAGTTACCATAGACCTCCGGACCGTATGGGCCGGCAGGCCCTGGCTGAAGCGTCGACTCTCGTCGACTCTCGACTCTCAGCAATCTCGCAGAGCTTTCAGACGATCCGGTGGGGGGAACGTACTAATAATTTTATAATACTCCTGTTATTCTCAGGTGGGCATCGAGTCGGTTCTTAAACATATTGATAGATGTACTGGCAATTACAAACGTACAGAGAGAGAGAGAGAGAGAGAGAGAGAGAGAGAGAGAGAGAGAGAGAGAGAGAGAGAGAGAGAGAGAGAGAGAGAGAGAGAGAGAGAGAGATATGCACACTAATTTACATAGTTCTTAACACCAATAATCCCCAATCTTTCTTTTATTCGACAGCTGAGCTCTGGAACTCTCTCCCTGAATCTATCTTCCTCTCATCTTATGACTTAAATTGCTTCAAACTCAGTGTGTCCAGTCATTTTGGCTCAAACATTCCTTGATTTTGGCCCTGTCACTCTTTCAACTCTGGGGGAGGCACTCGCCACAGGCAGTTCTGACTTTTGTCTCCCTCATTCACAAACAAAAATTAAAAAATAATAATATAAAATTAAATTAATGAGAGCATGTGACCCTCCCAGGACTTTTCCTCACAATGCCTCTTCTCTCTCTCTCTCTCTCTCTCTCTCTCACACACACAAACACACACGCACACACACACACATGAACTGACCTTGCCCCACACCTCCTCTGACCCCGTCCACACCTACCACTTTCTTTTTTCTTTCGCACATTCTTGCACTTCTTCTCACCCCAGCTGTCCTTTCACCTATTTTATCTCTGTTCTGTCCCCTTTAAACTTGTACATTATTCTATTTGTATGTATGTATGTATGTATGTATGTATGTATGTATGTATGTATTTATGTATGTATGTGAATACTCAGGCACATACCCCATAGTTGGGGGTGGCCGACTCGAGACTAAGCCCGAACAGAAACATTTAAAGTTCCTATTCTTAGGGTCCGGGACCACTTTCACGTTCCCTCACCCCTTTCTCTGGCTCGTCTAGTAGGTGAATTTTACAAGTGGAGGAGGATCCCAAGCCACCCGCCTCCAGAAGGAAAAGTAGACACAGTAAAAAAGACAGACAGAAACGGCTAAGGTTGGGTAGAGGATGCCTAACCTCACTCTGGACAGGACCAGCCCTCACTCAAATTATGCTTTATACCTCTACAATATTTATGTTTACACCTACATTATTCTATATACCTTTCCTTGTATTCAGTGAAGATATATGTCTGACGGTAAATAGCCATGTCCCAGTCTTGATTATTCAGCTGCTACACGGCTCTTTAACAAAATATACTTTCTAAAATTATGAAAACTTGATAATGAAAAGATGCAAAGACATAGTTGTTGTTGTTGTTGTTCCCTAAGCTGCCTGGCCGAACAGCCCCGAGTCCCTGAGGAAGGCCATGGCCACGATCGGGCTTTCCCACAGAGCTCTCATTGAGTGTAGATTGTGTTGTTGGCGTAAGTGGTTGTGTGAAATGCAGTCTTCTATGATGTGTTTAATGGTATGAGGTGCTGTGTTACATCCCGGGCAGGCGTCGACAACGGAGTCATCCAGTCTCTTCTGATAGCTCAGGAGAGCTGGATGGTGTCCGCATCTCAGCCTGGCCAGGTGGACTCTGTCCTCGCGAGGAAGGGAGGATTCGGAAGGATGGATTTCGGGAGGTCTATGCAAAGACATAGTTGTTGTTGTTGTTGTTCCCCAAGCTGCCTGGTCGAACAGCCCTAAGGCCCCGAGCAATTCCAAGGCCATAACCGAGTGCCCCCACAGAACCCTCCCCGCCGACCACAATAAAGCCTGGGTGACCGAAGCCACTCCATGGCGGGGAGCTGAGGAGGGTGCGGAAATGCCCGGGAAACCAATGCCCCGGCACCCAGGGCCCTGTGCCCCCCAGCAATTATGAAGAGAAAGTTGAGGGACAAGGGAAAAATGTGACGCTTTGGCTTCCAATCTTGGCAGATTGGGAGGTCAATCCACGGAAGAGACCCCGTCACTTGAGATCTAGAAAATATATAAGTTAAAGAAACAGTCAGAGTAAGCTATGGGTACGGCAGAGATTGCTCAGCTCTCGCTCTGATAGACCAGCCCATCACCACATGACTAGAACCCAATCCTCTCAGCATCAGCTAGGAAAGGCCCTAGAAAGCCGCCTTTGGCGGGGGTATAGCTCCCCTATTTCAACCCCTTTCGGGGTTGGGCACCCGCCTGCAAAGACATAGTAGCTTCAGCCGCTTTTCTAGGGAGCAGTGATTGTTTTGTTTTTGTATTATGAAAAGTGTACTGATTTCAGGAAGCTTAAATGTTTACTAGTGTTCTCTTTGTGTCTGTCTGAAACTCTTGCTCTTGCCCTCGCTCTCACTCTCTATCGTCATATGATTGTACTGCATTATATCAGACAACTTATGTAGGATTTAAGATATGTTATTTTACTTTGGTTGTGTATGGCTGTCCCCTGTGTATACCCATCTGACCAATACATTAACCCTTTGAAGCTCTGACGCGTTTTAGTAGTTTATTTTGGCTATCATTAGACGATTTTATGCAGCTTAGGAAGTATCTGTGGGTATTAAAAGGGTAAATACTATCTCAATCAACCCTTTGACTTCCATATACCGTTGCAAATCTGAATAAAATCGTCTAATGGTAGCCAGCAACAGAACAGAAACGCGTATTGGAGCTTGAAAGGGTTAATATCCATGGATGTAATTAAGCATATGACCGGTGTTCTTCACATTATTGTATTGTTATAACATTAGTCACAAATATGAATGTAACCAGTTGACGATGCTGTTGTTTGAGTGGATTAATGGCTCTTTGATCAGTGTGTATTCGTTAACTATTGGTTGTCCTCCTCACAGGATGGGGGGCGCTGCTCAATACACTCGTCCATATTGGTGAAATCTCTCTCTCTCTTACCAGTGGTTGTCCCCTCACAGGATGGGGGGCGCTGCTCAATAAACTCGCCCCTCGGGGCAAAATCAAATCTCTCTCTCTCGCCCTCTCTCTCTATTTCTCTGTCCCTTTCTGTCTGTCTCTCACTCTCTCTCTCTGACCCGTGGTGCCCTCGTTCCTCCCCATGTTTCCCTCCCTTTCCTTTAATTTTCTTCCCTTCCTCATATTTCATCCTTTATTCTTTTTTCGTGTTTCCCTCTTTCTGTTATAGCTCTCTCTTCTCTTTGCTTCTCTACTTTATCATATTTTATCAGTAACCATTGTTTTATTTTATTTCTCCATCCTCTTTAGATAATGATTTCCCTGGTTTTGCAATTTAATGTTATCTGTCAGCCTCCTTCCACTAAACACATACATTGGTGATACATGATATGTCTTCAAACACTAAAATATTATTATATGTATATTAAAGGGTCCTCAGATGTAATGTTGTCATGTTGTTTGAAATTAATGTTTACCTCCATATAGTTGCAAATCAATGTTATGGTATGTCCTTTTCTCTATATTACACAGTAATTAGATCAGGGGAATTATCCCATTTCAATATATTTAACCCCTTCTGCACCGCCGACGTCTATTTTAATATAATCTGTCAATTATTAGATGTTTTCATACAGCTTATGAAGGATCTCTAGCAATTATCAGGCTTCACACTATCTCAATAAACAGTTGCATATAATCATCTAAGTATACTGTAACTGGAATAGAATATAAAACACGTCACAGATACAGAGAGGGTAAATACAGTTAGATTAGAGTTTCACTGCTTTTATAAGTCACGAAATATTTTAACTATTCTACTTTGGAGGCTTTGTAAAATAAAGCAACAATTTAGTACCGTATTATTATGTTAAGGGGAGGTTTTTAGTTTGGTCTCTAGATATCCATCAAGCTTAAGATTACACCCCCTTGAGCCCCTTTCAAGATAAATTTGAAATTTTTTCGGTAGAAAAATTTCCCGGCTGAAAGCCGGTTCCTCTTAAATTACAGGCTCGCTATCGCTCGCCAGGATAAAATCGACACCTAAATTGCACGAAAGGTCTTAAAATTGACGTAAATGGGGCGAAAGTTCTTAAAATCGCCAAACTAATGGGGCGACTGTCTTAAAATCTCAAAAACAATGGGGCTAAACATGAGGGAGAAAGGGGTCCAGAAAAAAATCCCTCAACTCGATATCTCCCCTTAATGATATGCTCGTTTAGTTTCATCTATTATTATGTTGATGATATGCTCATTACTTTCATCTATTATTATGTTAATGATATGATCGTTTAGTTTCATCTATTATTATGTTAATGATATGCTCGTTACTTTCATCTATTATTATGTTAATGATATGCTCGTTACTTTCATCTATTATGTTAATGATATGCTCGTTACTTTCATCTATTATTATGTTAATGATATGCTCGTTACTTTCATCTATTATTATGTTAATGATATGCTCGTTACTTTCATCTATTATGTTAATGATATGCTCGTTACTTTCATCTATTATTATGTTAATGATATGCTCGTTTACGTTCATCTATTTCTCTGTCTTCACCTTTCTCTTCTTATTGTCTTAATTTAATGAAAACCTTTTCATTTGGTCTAAACTGTCCTTCAAGTATATATGTATGCATTTTTGTTATAGTATTTATCAAATGTCCATTATTTCATTGTAATTATACTGTATATGTTTTCGTCTTATTGTTCCAAGTGATTATCTTAGTATATCTATCGTTAGTATTATACTTTATTATAATTTATTCAATATTACCATGAATCAAATTGCTTTTTATTTTTGTTTCATTTGCATCTTTCGTTTTAATTATTTTAATTCTTTAAATTATTGTTATAAATATTTGTATTATTATTATTATTATTATTATTATTATCATTATTATTATTATTATTATTATTATAAAATATGAATAGGTAAATCATACCAATTAAATGTAAATACACTAAGATACAACGAACAAGGCAATAATAAAAGCAGAAGACATAAGAGAAGAGAAGACAGGCGTTATCTGGCCCAACGAGGAAAGAGAGATGATAAGAGCGAGGAGGAGAGAAATGAAGAGATAAGGCTGTGAGAGGAACATGAGTGATGAGGGAGAGAGAGAGACAGAGAGAGAGAGAGAGAGAGAGAGAGAGTGTGTGTGTGTGTGTGTGAGTGTGTGTGTGAGAGTGCGTTGAAGAGGGGAAGGCGTAAAGGGTATTTAAATTAACTTGACCTGTTTCGAGGTGTAGTTTGTTCAGAACACCTACAACGGGTAGTGCACACATTACAAGCGCCTATGAAAATGTGAATCTATGCCACATTAGATGGGCAGTGCATAGAACAAAAACATATTCGTTATAATGCAATGGGAGGTACCTTGTGGCTACAGGTTTGTTATGTTCTCAACGATGCGGTGAAGGATTTTCGGAGAAGAAATCGACTCAGCACAGGACAACCAGGAAGGAGGACCGAAGACAGCGAGGACGGCAACCTACAAAGGAATTAAATACTAATCCGTCAAGAACCGCGAATTTGGATAAAGCTCCACCAACACGACCCAAATTCAAAACCGCCAGGGATAACGACCGAGGACCGAGGACAGCCATGAATGTAAATGTAGATCCGACCAGAACCAAAAATTTGATGAAAGAACGTTCTATGAGTTCTAAAACCGCAACTTTAAAGGTTTTCTATGCAAACGCTCGTAGCATACGCAATAAATTTTCAGATTTAGAGGAACTAGTGTTTACAGAAAATTATGATGTAATTGGCATAACAGAATCTTGGCTCAATACAGAAGATAGAGACTTTTTAGTAGAATATTCACTTCCCGGTTATGTAATGTTTGAGAACAGCCGAATAAATAAAAATGGAGGTGGCGTTTTATTTTATATCAAAGAAAGTCTTAACCCTACCCTCGTGTCAAAACCTCAAATTGTGAACGTCGACACATCTTTTGTGCTAATAAAGAATAATAAAGGTACAAAAATAATACTTGCGTTAATATACAGACCTCCAGCTCAATCAGTGCAAACTGACCGAGAAATTTACGAACAAATTGCAGATGTAAGTAACTCACAAGATACCGTAATTTTTGGCGACTTTAATTTACCTGTGACCAAGTTGGGCGATACTCTTACTTCACACTCCGGACATGACTTGTATACGAACTTGCAAGAGAGTTCGCTTTATCAATTTGTTCGAACGCCGACCCGTGGTAATAACGTTCTTGACATTGTACTTGCAACAAAAGAAGAATTGATAGAGAATTTGAATGTTGGTGATGAATTCAGTAACAGCGACCATCGTACGATAACTTTCACTTTAAAGTTTACTAGTAACGAACCAAATAGTAGCATCGAAAAAGTCCCTAATTTCAAGAAAGCAAACTTCCATAAACTTAGAGCTATGTTTAAAGAAACTGACTGGAGCTTTTTAATTAACAATAACGACATAAATACATCTTGAAAGTTATTCGAAACCACTTACCTAAAAGCAGTGCAAGACTGCATACCATCGAAATACGGCGTCCAGGCCATAATAATAAGCCCAAATGGTGGAATAAAGATATTTCAAACTGCCTGCTTGCTAAAAAATTTGCTAATGATAGATTAAAATCCTCACAAAATGACGAAGAACGGGTGAAATTTGTAGAGCTACGACGCAAAGCCAAAAAGTTAATTAAGCAAAGTAAAAAGACCTTAGAGTTACATATTGCGAATCAAAGTAAAACAAACCCGAAAGAATTCTATAGTTATATCAGAAAGAAAAAAGTAGTTACATCAACTGTTGGACCGTTAGTCGATGAAAATGGAGAATACACCAAAGACGAAGTACAAATGAGTAATGCCCTCAATACCTTCTTTGCATCAGTTTTTACAACAGAAGACCTCAGTGATATCCCTACACCTTCGCCGATTCAGATTGATAATTCAGATGTTCTAAGCAATATTACCGTTACAGAGAGAGAAGTATGGAATTGTTTAGATAAACTCAAGGTAAATAAAACGCCAGGACCTGATACAATCTCGCCTAGAGTTCTAAAGGAAGCTAAGGATGAGCTCTCCAAACCACTGACATTACTATTCAATAAATCCTTGCAGTCTGGAACTATGCCTGATCAGTGGAAACTAGCCAACGTAACACCGATATTCAAAAAAGGCAGCAAATCCCTACCCAGTAACTATCGTCCAATTAGCTTAACCTCAGTTGTATGTAAAATGCTAGAAACGGTCATACGAGACAGACTCGTAAATAACTTAGAGGAAAATAACATACTTAAAGATACTCAACACGGCTTTCGTAAAAAACGTTCCTGTTTAACAAACCTCTTAGACTTCTTCCACGATATCCTCAACCTCTACGATGAGAGTAAAGCTGTAGATATTATATACCTTGATTTTCAAAAGGCCTTTGACAAAGTTCCCCACAAACGTTTACTGCTAAAACTAAAAGCGCATGGAATACAAGACGGTGTGTTGAAATGGATAGAAAATTGGCTCAGCAACAGAAAGCAAAGGGTAGTCATAAACGGTAAGGCATCTAAATGGACCAATGTAAGTAGCGGGGTACCCCAGGGATCGGTACTAGGACCAATTCTCTTTCTAATTTACATCAACGACATAGATGAGGGTCTCACCTGTACAATCTCAAAATTTGCTGACGATACAAAAATTGCAAATAGCGTACTCTCAAAAGAACAAGTTGACGATATGCAACACAATCTAGATAAATTGTCATGTTGGGCCCAAATTTGGCAAATGAGTTTCAATGCGGATAAATGTAAAGTACTACATGTCGGATACCTAAATGAGAAAGCAAACTATTCGATGAATGGCACTCAGCTTAAGAATGTAAACAGAGAAACCGATCTGGGAGTAACAATATCGAGTAACCTAAAACCGAGTCAACAATGTTCAGAAGTTGTTAAGAAGGCAAACAAAATAATTGGCTTTATAGGCAGGTCATTTGAGCATAAATCCAAAGAAGTTATCCTAACCCTTTACAATTCCTTAGTCCGCCCTCTTCTGGAATACTGCGTTCAATCCTGGTGCCCTTATTACCAAAAAGATATAAACAAGCTAGAACGAGTTCAACGTAGAGTTACCAAAATGATAGCTACCCTTAAAAGAAAACCATACGAAGAGCGTCTTAGAGAATTAAATCTATTTCCTTTAACCCAGCGCAGATTAAGAGGTGACTTAATTCAAGTGTTCAAAATCATCAAAGGCATCGACAATATGAACTGTAGTAAGTACTTCACTATCGACCAATCTAATTACACGCGGGGAAACGGTTGCAAAATTATTGGTAAATCTTTTAACTCGCACGAATCTAAGAATTTCTTCTTCAATCGAGTTGTCAACTTGTGGAATGGGCTTCCCCGAAACGTTATAGACTGCATCATCTTTGATTCATTTAAACTCCGCCTAGACAAATATCTCTCATCAAACCCGCGACTGACTGCGTTTGTAAATGAATAACTTTATTTTATCCCCCCCTCAGTTACTAACCCATCTGTCCTCTACTAACTTCCTAATCCTGCCACGGACATTAGTTCCAGGGCAGTAATTCCCTTACCCACTCTAAACCACTGTTTGGACACTTGATCCTCAGTGTTTTGGAGGACAAGCAACCTAGAAGGGTCTCTAGATCTGTTGTTGCTTGATTTCCTTTGTACTCCTTTGTACTTTGTACTACTACAACTCAAAGTAGATTATGTGCATTCCACTGTGTAAACATAATTTCATTTAAGCCACTTAGGGGCATTGACATAATAAGGGTTTACAAATAAATCTGCTTTCAATCTACTTAAAATATTAGTCTTTACAAACTAATTTGTAAAATAAATAGCACAAGGGGCTGGGAAGGGGTAGGGACTTCTCCGAGCGTCTACTAAATAAATAGCACAAGGGGCTGGGAAGGGGTAGGGACTTCTCCGAGCGTCTACTAAATAAATAGCACAAGGGGCTGGGAAGGGGTAGGGACTTCTCCGAGCGTCTACTAAATAAATAGCACAAGGGGCTGGGAAGGGGTAGGGACTTCTCCGAGCGTCTACTAAATAAATAGCACAAGGGGCTGGGAAGGGGTAGGGACTTCTCCGAGCGTCTACTAAATAAATAGCACAAGGGGCTGGGAAGGGGTAGGGACTTCTCCGAGCGTCTACTAAATAAATAGCACAAGGGGCTGGGAAGGGGTAGGGACTTCTCCGAGCGTCTACTAAATAAATAGCACAAGGGGCTGGGAAGGGGTAGGGACTTCTCCGAGCGTCTACTAAATAAATAGCACAAGGGGCTGGGAAGGGGTAGGGACTTCTCCGAGCGTCTACTAAATAAATAGCACAAGGGGCTGGGAAGGGGTAGGGACTTCTCCGAGCGTCTACTCTAAGTGCACGACTTAATAACAAAACATACACGTTACACTATAACACAACACACTCGTGAATGACAGAAGGCCATTGGAGCTCAGCGAAATTCGTCTTTATCCTGGTATATTTCTGTAATACGCCTATAACAAACATCAGCAAAATAATGCCTACACTTTGTTCTAAGTTTTGTACTAACTATTCATGACAGTGGATACAACTTTATTTTATAGGTTATGATAGTACTAAACACATAATAATACCTTTACTAGTATACAACAATGTGATAACGCAATGGGGATATACTGTAAAATAAGTATCACATTATTTGACTACATATTTGGTTCTAGACACACAAAAGACAAGACAAACAATTTAAGAGAGAGAGAGAGAGAGAGAGAGAGAGAGAGAGAGATAAAGAGAGAGAGAGATAGTGAGTGTGTGTGTGTGTGTGTGTGTGTGTATTATATATATAGATACATGACAGACAGAAGGCATGCCCATATGACTTGACTCATCCATGCCTCCACCTAGTATACCTCTGTAGTATACACGGTCTGCCTCCTCTCTCAGGTATACCTATCCATCTAGTGATATACCTGGCCTCTTTGTATACCATATTATCTAGTATACCTATTATTTGTTTATGCCTGTCTTCTAAGCATACCTCATCTTGCTAGTCTCGGTACTCCTTCAGATTCTTTTCGGTAACTTTCTCATAATTAACCAAAATTACATACTGTACTTTCTATAAATAACACTTCCTCATATTCATACTTATTTATATTACTCCTTCCATAACATATCTCCCTAGTATGCCTCCACACCCAAAATCTAACCCCATCCAGATCTACTATACTCCCCCCCCCCCCTCTCTCTCTCTCTCTCACTCTCTTTCGCTTTCGCTCTCTCTCTCTCTCTCTCTCGAAAGAAACAAAAATATATATGTATATAAACATAGACAACAAATTGATAAGCCGTTAAAGGGAGATATCCACTTGAGGGATTTTTTTCTTGACCCCTTTCTCCCTCATGTTTAGCCCCATTGCTTTTGATATTATAAAATGTTTGCCCCATTAGTTTAGCGATTTTAAGAACTTCCACCCCATATTAAGACCTTTCGTGCCATTTAGGTGTCGATTTTATCCTGGCGAGCGATAGCGAAAGTGTAATTTAAGAGGAACCGGCCTTTGGCCGGGAAATTTTTCTACCGAAAAATGTACAAATTTATCTTGAAAGGGACTCAAGGGGTTGTAATTTTAAGGTTGATGGAGGTCTAGTGAACAAACTAAATACCTCCCCTTAAAGCAAACTATGCAGATATCAGGAGGTTATCAGGAGGTAGAGACTCAGATATACCTTGTCCAACATAAACTGAACCTTTTTGTTTAATTAAATCTGCCTTCCCTCTCATATTTATTTCTTGCATACCTTGATTCACCACTGTTTAAAGATGGAAACATTATAATTCTAACATGCGAGATCTTTACACTGGCTATTAATGTTCTTCCCTTCTTGGTTAGTTTTGTTGTTTTGTTTTTAATGATCGAGCGTTATAATCTTCAGTTTCAAGTTTGTTATAGTGACTTAAATCGGCTTAGTTTTGCTTAAATCGGCTTAGTTTTGCTTAAATCGGCTTAGTTTTGCTTAAAAATAGACACCAAACCAGAATGGGTTAGTGGCTAGTAAAAACAAATTGATACAGTGCTAGTGTGTTGCAGCCATTATTAGTCTGCATCGACTTCCAGACGTCAATTGCCTTAATTATATAATTAAAGGTTACTTAGCACCACAACAGTTCCAGGAAGGGAGGGAGAAGATAGGCAAAAATTGTAACTCCCGATCCTATCCTATTCCTCCCAAAATCCCGCACATCATGTTAACAGAGACTAACTCTCTGTGGGTCCCAAACGCACTACTACTACTACTACTACTACTACTACTACTACTACTACTACTACTAGTAGTGTGAGGAGAGAACCAAAACATTAAATGAGTAGGCGAGAGGTGAGGGGAAGAAAGGAAGAGGTAAGGGGAGGTGAAGGGGGTATAGTGGACGTAACTCAAGAGGTAATGACCAGCGGCCGCCCCTCCCCTGTCCAAACACACTATTACGACCAAGAGGGGGGAGGGGGGAGGGGGAAGGTGGCTGGAGTAGGGGGGTAAATGGAGGGCTAGCAGAAGGAAGGGATGGAGTTAAGGGGGTAGTGGACATTTTGTGATCTAATTTTCGATTTATTTATAAAATTGTTTAGTTTCCTAGCTGGACCTCCATCAAGCTAAAAACATAATAACCCCTAGATGGATCGAACGTCGTACAATCGCAAACTAACGGGGCTAAACGTGAAGGACAAGGGGGTCCAGAAAAAAGCAACTACCTCCCCCTTAAGGGATGTGGAGGGATGGTAAAGGAAAAGCAACTACCTCCCCCTTAAGGGATGTGGAGGGATGGTAAAGGAAAAGCAACTACCTCCCCCTTAAGGGATGTGGAGGGATGGTAAAGGAAAAGCAACTACCTCCCCCTTAAGGGATGTGGAGGGATGGTAAAGGAAAAGCAACTACCTCCCCCTTAAGGGATGTGGAGGGATGGTAAAGGAAAAGCAACTACCTACCCCTTAAGGGATGTGGAGGGATGGTAAAGGAAAAGCAACTACCTCCCCCTTAAGGGATGTGGAGGGATGGTAAAGGAAAAGCAACTACCTCCCCCTTAAGGGATGTGGAGGGATGGTAAAGGAAAAGCAACTACCTCCCCCTTAAGGGATGTGGAGGGATGGTAAAGGAAAAGCAACTACCTCCCCCTTAAGGGATGTGGAGGGATGGTAAAGGAAAAGCAACTACCTCCCCCTTAAGGGATGTGGAGGGATGGTAAAGGAAAAGGAGTTGGTTAAAGGTGAATGGAGGCAGCAAGGTTATAGGGGAGCTAAGTAGGTTATAGAGGAGTGAAGGGAAGAGGAAGAGTAGTAAAGTTAGCCAGGTAGAAGATGGAAGTAAATGCAGTAGCCAGGACAAAATAATGATATTATTACCCAGTACGAATGATGTTAGGTATGGATGATCAACTTACTATGCATGGTCGTGTGTGTATGTGTGTGAGTGTTCGTGCGTGTGTGCGTATATGTATGTGCGTCTTTTTACTGGAATGGGTGTGGTCTGGATGAGAGACAGATGCAAGTGACAAGGCCGTAGCGTTACCCATCACACGATGCTCTAAGGACCACATCTTCTTACAACACAATTATATACAATCGGTGCACGTGACAACTACCACCACTTGGTCAGTACAAGTGTGGGCTGACACCTGTAGTGAGAGTCCTCCAGTAGCTTAAGGGGAGGTGGGCCGGTTTTTTGGTCTATCATTTCAATCATTCCTATATTTTTTAGTTTCTTCGCTGGACCTCCATCAAGCTTATAAAAACACCCCCTAGACCCCCCTTCAAGATAATTGCCTACATTTTTCGGTAGGGCCGGTTCCTCTTAAAATATCAGGCTCGCTATCGCTCACCAGGAAAAAATCGACACTTAAATGGCACGAAAAGTCATAAAATTGACAAACAACATGGGGCGAAAGGTGTTAAAATCGCCAAACTAATGGGCCGAACGTCTTATAATCTCAAAACAAATGGGGCTTAATACGAGGGAGAGAGGGGTACCAGAAACACGACCTATCTCCCTTTAAAATGAATCATGCTAAAACAAAATATCAGGCTTTTGATAATACAACTTTGATTTGATATATTTAGTAGGTTATGCACCAATGCCACATTTGATAGCTACTGTACATACAGAACCAGCAACTGAATCACATGAGATGTATTACATTCATGTGAGAAATGTTGTGCGTGAACAATTACTATATTGAATATTACAGCATCATGCACCGGTACTGGTATTATTAGCTATATTGTGAAGCACCAAATAACACTATGATTATGGTAAAGGATGAAAACACATTAAGGGGAGGTTTTTAGTTTGTTTCCTACTCCTCCAGAAATCTAAAAATTTCACCCCCTTGACCCACTTTCAAGATAAATTTGTACATTTTTCGGTAGAAAAATGTCCCGGCCGAAGGCCGATAACTCTTAAATTACAGGCTCGCTATCGCTCGCCAGGATAAAATCGACACATAAATGGCACGAAATGTCTTAAAATTGACAGAATGGGGCGTACATTCTTAAAATCGACAAACTAAAGGGGCGAACGTCTTAAAATCTCAAAAGCAATGGGGCTAGACATGAGGGAGAAAGGGGCCAAGAAAAAAGTCCCTCAAGTGAAAATCTCCCCTTAAGTCAATATCGCGAGGTGCACACCCCTAAAGGCTGAACACTGCAGTTCTTGATTACCATATATTATTAGGACTGTTATATCCTTGACTGTCTTATGATATTTGTTCTATTAAAGCAAATCCGATAATATTGAAGAAAGACGTAATATGGATTGATTAAGGTAGTGGAGTTTGTGGTATAATGAATAGTGATAAACTTAGGAGTAATAACACAACTAAACAAAGAAGGTGGAAAGTACATTTATGAGGACCATAACATTGATCATTGATTATGGCAATGATATAATACAGCTTAATATGCTAACCTGAATACAATCGGTTAATCTTCGAAGCAATCACATAATAATTACGCCATTGTATAATTATCATGAGTTTCAGAATAGTAGGGAGACGAGGGAAGGAGAGTAATGTTAAGGGGAGCTTTTTTTTTGTCTTGACCCCTTCTCCCTCATGTTTAGCCCTATTAGTTTTGAGATTTTGAGACGTTCGTTCAATTAGCTTGGCGATTTTCAGACATCTCGCCCCATTTTTGGTCAATATTAATATCTTTCGTGCCATTTAAGTGTCGATTTGTTCCTGGCGAGCGTTAGCGAGCTTGTAATTTAGGAGTTATCGAACTGCGGCAGGAAAATAGCCGAAATATACACATTTATTTCGAAGTATTTTTGCATGTTTAATTTTAGTTATATCTTTATATTGTTTAGAGCTTGATAAAGGTCTAGGGAACAAACTTGGAAAAAACAAAATAATGGGTTTAAGAAGGGTTTAACATTCAAAAAGAGGTTTCAACTTTCTCAATTTGTAGAAATTAAAAGTTAGTGAAGACTAATCAAATTTAATGAAAAGAGAAAGACATTACGGAGGAATAATTGGAACTAATAGGGAAAGAAAAGGGACTAATCGTAAAACAGGTAGAGAGAGAGAGAGAGCGAGAGAGAGAGCGAGAGCGAGAGAGAGAGAGAGAGAGAGAGAGAGCTCATTGTACAGTACCAGCACTATTATTGAAGCAACACTAGGTAGCTTATCTTTTTCTTACCAGTACATCATTTACCTCAATTAACCAGTGGAATTAACACTATAAAGTGACATACTGTAGGTACATAATGAAGAAATAATACTAAATTAAAAAGCTGAACATAGAAGCAAAAATATACAACAATAATATTTATATTACTATTAATAATAATATTAAAAATATATATAATTGTAATAATAATAATAATAATAATAATATCAATAATAAGTCCCCTCCTCATTCAGCCGTAAGGGAACACGCTGAATCTTGTGATACTATAATTTCAAAGGATAATATCAAAATAGTAGATATTTTATCTGATAAAGACCTAAGAACCCTTGAATCCATACACATACAAGTTAGTAAGCCCCAACTAAATAATATGTTGTCTGCTGCCCCCCTTTAATATAATAATATGTTGTCTGCTGCCCCCCTTTTAATATAATAATATGTTGTCTGCTGCCCCCCTTTAATATAATAATATGTTGTCTGCTGCCCCCCCTTTAATATAATAATATGTTGTCTGCTGCCCCCCCTTTAATATAATAATATGTTGTCTGCTGCCCCCCTTTAATATAATAATATGTTGTCTGCTGCCCCCCTTTAATATAATAATATGTTGTCTGCTGCCCCCCCCCTTTAATATAATAATATGTTGTCTGCTGCCCCCCTTTAATATAATAATATGTTGTCTGCTGCCCTCCCTTTAATATAATAATATGTTGTCTGCTGCCCCCCTTTAATATAATAATATGTTGTCTGCTTCCCCCTTCTAATATAATAATATGTTGTCTGCTGCCCCCCCTTTAATATAATAATATGTTGTCTGCTGCCCCCCCCTTTAATATAATAATATGTTGTCTGCTGCCCCCCCTTTAATATAATAATATGTTGTCTGCTGCCCCCCTTTAATATAATAATATGTTGTCTGCTGCCCCCCTTTAATATAATAATATGTTGTCTGCTGCCCCCCTTTAATATAATAATATGTTGTCTGCTGCCCCCCTTTAATATAATAATATGTTGTCTGCTGCCCCCCTTTAATATAATAATATGTTGTCTGCTGCCCCCCTTTAATATAATAATATGTTGTCTGCTGCCCCCCTTTAATATAATAATATGTTGTCTGCTGCCCCCCTTTAATATAATAATATGTTGTCTGCTGCCCCCCTTTCAATTGTATTGGTTAAGGGGAGGTATTTAGTTTGTTCCCTAGACCTCCATCAAGCTTAAAATTACACCCCCTTGAGTCCCTTTCTAGATAAATTTGTACATTTTTCGGTAGAAAATGTTGCAGCCGAAGGCCGGTTCCTCTTAAATTACAGGCTCGCTATCGCTCGCCAGGATAACATTGACACCTGGAATGAACGAAAGGTCTTAATATGGGGTGAAAGTTCTTAAAATCGCTAAACTAATGGGGCAAACGTTTTATAATATCAAAAGCAATGGGGCTAAACATGAGGGAGAATGGAGTCAAGAAAAAAGTCCCTCAACTGGATATCTCCCCTTAAACATTGCTAGAATATTTAAATTATATATGAGCTATCTCTTTAATTATGTGTTATTTGCATTTCACTTTTAGATCACTGATGATGACATCTACTATGTCGAAACGTCTGATGTGAGAATAAACACGTTGTTCGCTGCCTCACTGGTCATTTTGATCCTTCTAAGACTACGATACCCTAAGGACCAACCTATCTCGGATAATAATAATAATTATAATTATAATAATGATAATAATAGTAAATTAGTTCAAATGTATTATATTGTAAGCTATTATTTATTACTATAATCATTATTGTTATACAGTATGTTTATATGCTTTTTTGTTTTTACATATTTTTGTATATGGCACTACTGTCATGATGCTTAGATCTTTGATATGCAATATTAATAATGTGTACGTTACTTTCGTGGACTAGCTATTTTCCAGTGCTAAGTTCTAACACTACTAAGTTAGATTTACTGTTTATACACTTATTTGGAATTTAATTAGTGGCTTATACTTCTTTTTCTTTATGGGACAGATTGGTAAACTTGTTGATGAACGCCATGTCCGAAATATACTGATGAAGAGTGAACACAATATATAACCGGAATTAAGTCGTTGTTTTTGTTGTTTGTCAT
The DNA here is from genome assembly GCA_032716605.1 of Paralithodes platypus. Classification (NCBI taxonomy): domain Eukaryota; kingdom Metazoa; phylum Arthropoda; class Malacostraca; order Decapoda; family Lithodidae; genus Paralithodes; species Paralithodes platypus. The sequence continues at coordinate 29,701,698 of CM064523.1, forward strand.
CTTGTTTCTGATAGTGTGTGTGTGTGTGTAAATGTGCGTGTGTGTGTGTGTGTGTGTGTTGTCATCGGTTGACTTTGATATACTGTAAGGATAAGCCATGGCATCTTGCATTTGAAAACCTAGCTGAAATTTATGTAAGGGGGTTAAAGGGTACAACTACATACCCACTTCCCTTCCACCCTACATCCCGCTTGTTACTTTGGTTCTTTTCCCTTTTATTACTGACTCTACCTCCCCTCCTCCTTTCTTCTCTCTCTCTCTCTCGCCAAACTAATGGGGCGACTGTGCTAAAATGTCAAAACTAAAGGGGCTAAACATGAGGGAGAGAGAGGTCCAGATAACCTTCCCTTAACTCTCCTCTCCTCTGTTACCCCCTCACTCTCTTTTCTTCATCCCCAGTAACTATCTTATACTCTCCCCCTTCCCCCCCCCCCTCTCCCTGCTTGTCTGTCTCAGGTGACAATTTTACATAAATGCCGCGACGAGGGTAGTTTACTGTTTCCTGGGAGAGAGAGAGAGAGAGAGAGAGAAAGAGAGAGATAGTTACGGGGAGTTACAAGGCATAGTTAGTATCTCAAAGACGTTGCTGTTTATTCCGGGGAGATTGTTTTGGCCGAAGTCCAGTTCTTAATATATTTCAGGCTCCCTTTATCTCGCCAGGGAAACAATCAACACCAAAAAGGCACGAAAGGTCTTACCCCATTAAGTACCAATGCCGCCCTTTTAACTTTATTGTAACTACTGTTAGACGATTCTATTCAGTTTAAAAAGGGCCTCCAGCCATTGACAGGCTTCGAACTATCTCACTAATCCCTTTATACTAGTACAGTTCCTTCTTAAGCTGCACAAAACAGGCGTCACCTGTGCAGTAGGGGTTAATATTGACAAAGAAAGGGGGCGGAAAGTCTTATAGTAGCCAAACTAATGGAATGACCGTCTTAAAATCTCAAAACTAATGGGGCTAAGCATGTGGGAGAAGGGAGTCCAGAAAAATATCTCCCCTTAACCCTCTATATGATTTGTTTTCATTAGTCGATACAGTTTTAAGTGACCAAGATGTGTCAGTTAAGGGAGGGGGGGGGGGGGGGAAGTTCTGGGCCCCCTTCTCCCTCATGCTTAGACCTACTAGTTTTGACAATTTAATACAGTTGCCTCATTAGTTTGTCGATTGTAATATATTTTGTCCCTTTAGGTGTCGATTTTCTCCTGGCGAGCGTTTGCGAGCCTGCAATTTTGGAGAAAACTGCTTTCGGCCGTGGCACTTTTCTACTGAATAATGCACAAATATATCTGGGGGGTCTTGGGGGTAATTTGTTTAAAGCTTGATGGAGGTTAGGTATGAAACTAAAATAATCGTAATTATGATAATAGATAAATAAATAAACAACATAAAGAACAATCTCCCCTTAAGGGGGGTGACCTGTTTTTGTTCTGTCCTTTTCTATCTTTCTCTGGCTTGTATCCATTTGGCCCCATTCAGCCTACTGTTTTAAGATGTTTATCCCCATCCGGGTGTCAATTTTTTACTGGTGAGCGGTATCGAGCCAGCATATTTTTTATTTTTGTTTGACAGCAGGCTAAATTTGTACATTTTTCGATAGCAAAATGTCTCCGGAAAAGCCGGATTTCTTCATATAATGCTGGCTCGCTATCGCTCGCCAGGAAGAAATCGACACCTAGATGGGGATAAACGTCTTGAAATAGTTGGCTGAATGGGGCCGAATGGATACAAGCCAGAGAAAGAGAGAAAAGGACAGAAATAACAAAAAGCAGGTCACCCCCCTTAAACTATTCTCACATTTCTGTTTATAATTCACCAATAACAATCTCACCTTAAACTATTCTCACATTTCTGTTTATAATTCACCAATAACAATCTCACCTTAAACTATTCTCACATTTCTGTTTATAATTCACCAATAACAATCTCCCCTTAAACTATTCACATTTCTGTTATAATTCACCAATAACAATCTCACCTTAAACTATTCTCACATTTCTGTTTATAATTCACCAATAACAATCTCACCTTAAACTATTCTCACATTTCTGTTTATAATTCACCAATAACAATCTCCCCTTAAACTATTCTCACATTTCTGTTTATAATTCACCAATAACAATCTCCCCTTAAACTATTCTCACATTTCTGTTTATAATTCACCAATAACAATCTCCCCTTAAACTATTCTCACATTTCTGTTTATAATTCACCAATAACAATCTCCCCTTAAACTATTCTCACATTTCTGTTTATAATTCACCAATAACAATCTCCCCTTAAACTATTCTCACATTTCTGTTTATAATTCACCAATAACAATCTCCCCTTAAACTATTCTCACATTTCTGTTTATAATTCACCAATAACAATCTCCCCTTAAACTATTCTCACATTTCTGTTTATAATTCACCAATAACAATCTCCCCTTAAACTATTCTCACATTTCTGTTTATAATTCACCAATAACAATCTCCCCTTAAACTATTCTCACATTTCTGTTTATAATTCACCAATAACAATCTCCCCTTAAACTATTCTCACATTTCTGTTTATAATTCACCAATAACAATCTCACCTTAAACTATTCTCACATTTCTGTTTATAATTCACCAATAACAATCTCCCCTTAAACTATTCTCACATTTCTGTTTATAATTCACCAATAACAATCTCTGCTTAAGCTATTCTCACATTTCTGTTTATAATTCACCAATAACAATCTCACCTTAAACTATTCTCACATTTCTGTTTATAATTCACCAATAACAATCTCACCTTAAACTATTCTCACATTTCTGTTTGTAATTCACCAATAACAATCTCACCTTAAACTATTCTCACATTTCTGTTTATAATTCACCAATAACAATCTCACCTTAAACTATTCTCACATTTCTGTTTATAATTCACCAATAACAATCTCACCTTAAACTATTCTCACATTTCTGTTTATAATTCACCAATAACAATCTCCCCTTAAACTATTCTCACATTTCTGTTTATAATTCACCAATAACAATCTCCCCTTAAACTATTCTCACATTTCTGTTTATAATTCATCAATAACAATCTCCCCTTAAACTATTCTCACATTTCTGTTTATAATTCACCAATAACAATCTCCCCTTAAACTATTCTCACATTTCTGTTTATAATTCACCAATAACAATCTCCCCTTAAACTATTCTCACATTTCTGTTTATAATTCACCAATAACAATCTCCCCTTAAACTATTCTCACATTTCTGTTTATAATTCACCAATAACAATCTCCCTTAAAACTATTCTCACATTTCTGTTTATAATTCACCAATAACAATCTCACCTTAAACTATTCTCACATTTCTGTTTATAATTCACCAATAACAATCTCCCCTTAAACTATTCTCACATTTCTGTTTATAATTCACCAATAACAATCTCCCCTTAAACTATTCTCACATTTCTGTTTATAATTCACCAATAACAATCTCCCCTTAAACTATTCTCACATTTCTGTTTATAATTCACCAATAACAATCTCCCCTTAAACTATTCTCACATTTCTGTTTATAATTCACCAATAACAATCTCCCTTAAACTATTCTCACATTTCTGTTTATAATTCACCAATAACAATCTCCCCTTAAACTATTCTCACATTTCTGTTTATAATTCACCAATAACAATCTCACCTTAAACTATTCTCACATTTCTGTTTATAATTCACCAATAACAATCTCACCTTAAACTATTCTCATTTCTGTTTATAATTCACCAATAACAATCTCACCTTAAACTATTCTCACATTTCTGTTTATAATTCACCAATAACAATCTCACCTTAAACTATTCTCACATTTCTGTTTATAATTCACCAATAACAATCTCACCTTAAACTATTCTCACATTTCTGTTTATAATTCACCTATAAATAACTATGACATAACACATGAATCACTTTTGCCTACTATATAGCCGTATGTATTTATCAGGAAAAACTGGAGTTTTCTAGAAACAAAAGGCCATGGAGAGTATCATTATGCTCTACATTCGTACTATTGTGAATGCTAAATGAAAGTTAGTCAGTATTTTCAGCTTGAATGTAGTATATTTTAGCACAGTCTTAGATCAGGGTTTGTCAAATTGTACATGATTTGTGAAAACAATTAAAATAATTACAGGACAAAAATACATTAAGCTATAATAATCAACGCAACAATAACGTCTACTCACAGTTGTCATAACAATTGTAGGATTGTAAAAGTTCCCTAGTAAGATTATTCTGTACGTATTATTATTTCGTTTTCCAATTGTAGGATCATGTTATATTTAGAAGAATAACCGTGTGCTATAATGAGAGAGAGAGAGAGAGAGAGAGAGAGAGAGAGAGAGAGAGAGAGAGAGAGAGAGAGAGATAAGAGAGAGAGAGTACAAACGTTAGAGGTGACATGAATCATCGGGGAGAGGGGGAAACGGAAAGGACGAGAAGATGCATGGACAAGTTTCTTCTTACTCTCTCTCTCACACACACACACACAATCAGCCTATTTACCGAATGTTATCTTCTGTTAACTAAGTATTACCATCTAGTTATGTGGTGTCCTGCTGCTTCACATCCTTTTGTTCTGCTTCTGTATTTTCTTAGATATTGACATACAGTATATTGAAACAATCAAATAATGACAATTCTGATATAATATGGTGTATATAATTGTATACTTTGTATTCTGACTGTACTATACCCATTCTGGATAACATTATGTATTTGTTAATCCTGTGAGTATGTACTGTATATTTTCGAGATTTTACAAGTAACGAGTCTGTCCTTTTCACACTCCCATAGCCATGGAGTACAAAGGAGGACAAAAGAGTTCAAAGGAAAACAAGCAACACCAGGTCTTGCGACCCCTCAAGGTTACTTGCCCTCCAAAATACTGCTGTTTCTAGTGTCCAACAGTATTTCAGATAAAGATGTGAAAAGGAAATACCTCCCTGGGGATTAACATGGCAGGGAGGGGGGACAATATTAATGAAATAACACAATTAAGGAAATATTTAATTAATTTACAAATGCAGTCAACCTTGGATTCAGAGCAAGGTTCTTGTCAAGACGATCAATGGTGTTGCAGTCTATAACATCTCGGGGAGGTCCATTCCACAAGTTGACGACTCGACTCGATTGAAGAATAAATTCTTGGATTCGTGCGAGTTGAATGATTTACCAATGATTTTGCTACCATTTCCCCGTGTGTAGTTTGATCGGTCAATCGGTATTTACTACAGTTCATATTGTCGATGCCTCTGATGATCTTAAAGATTTGAATTAGGTCGCCTCTTAATCTACACTTTGTTAGGGGAAACAGATATAATTCTTTAAGACGTTCCTCATATGGTTTGTTCCTTAGACTGGGTATCATTTTAGTGACTCTGTGTTGAACACGTTCCAGTTAGTCTATATCCTTTTGATAGTAAGGACACCAGGACTGAACACAATATTCCAGGAGTGGGCAAACTATTGAATTATGTTACGTCCTGGGATATATAAACACTGGGCTCTTTCTATTGGACTAGGTATGCGGCAACAAGCAACAACGGAAAACAAAACGCTAGATCCAACCCTTATCTATAAACCCAGGCAACAAACCACCCTAAACCGTCAAGAGTCCTGCCTGGACAACGAGGTATCCTATGACTTGGTTACAGGGTGCACGCACTATAGACTGCTGATGGTCAAGCAGGCTATATAAAAGATCACACAATTAAGTTGACTTAAAGCTTCAAGGAAAAGATAGATAACGGAATTAAATTGCAGAAACAATTTAATAACAAACTAGAAGAAAGTACATTTAACGTTACGTTAATAAATACAACTAATCACCCCTGCGTGAAAGAAGGTGAAAGCAAACAGTCCTCAAAACATCGTACAGGTAGACAAGATGCAGGTTTCTAAACTGCATGCGGCTACTGTAGGATCTGATGCTTAGCAAAGAAAGTACGTTACGGATTTAGAGAACTCTTAACTCATAAGCAGGAATAAATAATAGTGATAGGACCTACAGTGTATAATGGCATAGGTATAATTAAATAAAGGTAGCAACTCGCAACATACAGGTGTGCTTCTCACTCTTAGACAGGCAAGCCTGCTCGGACAGAGTCTCTAAGCCACACCCTGACTCACAATGCTCACAAAAACGGTAAACTGTGGCACAATAACAAGCATACAGAGATAATAAACCCCTAGCTGTTAATCTGCCAGGTGGCAGAGGTCTAGCCGGAAGGATATAGGCTTCGGATACCCGGGCTGAGCCACTTGCTCTAGCCTAGGGACGTTCCCAAGTCTGTGCGCCAAATTACTCCAATTGAAAGGGTGCTCTCTTGAGAGACTCAGATCGCAAGTATCTGACTCTCTCCTGGCGACCCTAAAACAAAAGCAAGACGTGCTAGCGCAGTGCTGAGTGGACTAGGCAAGGGCCCTCACACAACACAACACTAGACACACAGGGACACAGACAAGAAAATGCCCGCAGATCCCACGGGTATCCTAGTAAAGTCGTGCGGGTCCACAGGACTCGCACCAGCAGACTTTACTTAAAGGATCGCAAAAAGCCTCCCCTCCGGTCTAGGCCCTGCTAACCTGACACAAGAACACACTAGCAAGCATGAAACCACCAAATATGAGACAACAAAAAAGCTTCCTAGGTCTCATTAACAATTACATCTCTGCATAAGGCCCAAAATCCTATCTAGTTATCTGAGAGCTCGTCGTTAATACAATAATAGATATAAGGTATATCAAGGGTATATAAGGTATATTTTTTAGCAGAGTTTGATATACCGGGATATAGTTTGTTTAAATATGACCGAACAAGTAAGAGGGGTGGCGGTATAGCAGTGTTTGTCAGGAGTTCATTAAAAAGCTGTACTAAATCAGGTATTAGAGTAAATAATGAAAATGAAAGTGTTTGGGTAGAAGTTAACGAAGGTAGTGAGACTTTAGTTATTGGAGTTATGTATAGACCGCCAAATATGAGTAGAAATGACGGAACATCATTATGGGAGGAAATTAAAATAGCATCAAGGCTTAGCAACGTGTGCATTATGGGGGATTTTAATTTCCCTAATATAGATTGGCAGCAACAAATAGGCGACTCTGATTCAAAGGAGTTTATTGAGGTAGTACAAGATAGTTTTTTATCTCAATTCATAGATACGCCAACTAGAGGTGATATATTCTCGATTTAGTTTTCAGTAACAATGAACATATGATAAATAGTGTAGAAATCGGGGACCACCTAGGAAATAGTGATCACAATTCTGTGTATTTTAATATACAATGGAAAGGTAATACCAGAGAGAATACAACATTAATACCTGACTTCAGAAAAGCCAATTATGGTGGGTTAAGAGAAGCCCTGTTAGCGGACCCTATGGTCAAAAAATTAAGTCGATCCAGGTGTCCAAATGAGTGTATCCTTTCTCAGGCACCTGTCATCTTAAGTCAGGAGGAGACGTCAAACTTGGTAGATACATACGATAATTTTATCAAGTCAGTATTCAATGCGCAAAATAAATATATCCCCAAAAGAAAATTTAGATCAACACAGAACCAACCCAAATGGATGAATAATAGACTATTAGATCTTCTAGGACAAAAGAGAGGAATATATAGAAAAATTAGAAAAGGCGAAATTCACCTACTTGCTTACTATCAGAATCTATCAAGACAGGTAAAAAAGGATATTAGGAAAGAAAAAAGAAATTATGAAATTAAGGTTGCCAATGACTCAAAAAATAATCCTAAAGCTTTTTACCAACTATATAAATCCAAGGTTAGAGATGTAATTGGTCCCCTTAAAACTTCTATAGGAAAATTGACAGAAAGTGATTTAGAAATGTGCAGTACATTAAATAGTCAATTTCTTTCCGTTTTCACTAATGAAAATTTGGCACAGTTTCCAGAAGTCCGTAAGGTATATAGCGATAGTATAGAAAATAGGTTAAGTACGGTTACTATAAGTAGAAATGATGTGGTTAAGGAAATTGACAGACTGAAACCTCATAAATCGCCTGGTCCTGATGAGGTATATGCTAGAGTATTAAAAGAATGCAGAGATGAGTTAAGTTATCCATTAACATTTCTATTTAACAAGTCATTAGAAACAGGTATAGTTCCAGAAGCTTGGAAGCTTGCAAATGTAGTTCCGATCTTCAAAAAAGGTGATAAATCAATAGCATCCAATTACCGTCCCATTAGTCTCACTTCAATCATAGGAAAACTACTAGAGTCAATTATTGCTAGGAAAATGAGAAACCACTTAGAAACATTTAACTTAATCAATTCTTCTCAGCATGGATTCACTCTGGGACGGTCTTGCCTTACTAATTTGCTTAGTTTTTTCTCAGAGGTATATGAAGCAGTAGATAATGACAAGTCATATGATATTATATATTTAGATTTCAGTAAAGCTTTCGACAGAGTCCCTCATGAGAGATTGATGAGAAAGGTTGAGGCACATGGAATAGGTGGGGCGTTGTTAGGATGGATTAGGTCATGGCTAATTGGTAGGAAGCAGAGAGTCAGCATAAATGGTACCAAGTCAGAATGGGGAGCAGTCAAAAGTGGTGTCCCCCAGGGATCGGTATTAGGTCCCCTGTTGTTTCTTATATACATAAATGACCTAGATTTAGGTATAACTAGTAGGATAAGTAAATTCGCAGACGATACTAAAATAGGGAGATCAATTGATTCAGATAGCGATATAGAGTGCCTCCAAAGGGATCTAGATACCTTACATGAATGGTCAGTAAATTGGCAGATGAAGTTTAACATTGACAAAGGCAAGGTATTAAAGATAGGGAAGATGCAAACAAATGTTAAATATAAACTAGCTAATTTAGAATTAGAAAATTCAGACTGCGAGAAAGATCTAGGTGTGTTTGTTAGCAATGATTTGAAGCCTAGAAAACAGTGTATAAGCGTTCGTAATAAGGCAAACAGGATTCTCGGGTTCATCTCTAGGAGTGTGAGTAACAGAACTGCTGATGTTATCTTAAAACTTTACTTGTCATTAGTGAGACCCACATGGATTATGCTGTCCAATTTTGGTGTCCTTATTACAGAATGGACATAGATTCATTGGAGAGAGTACAGCGTAGAATGACAAAAATGATCCATAATATTAGAAATCTTTCGTATGAAGAAAGGTTGAAGAAATTAGGTTTACATTCGTTAGAGAGACGCAGAGTTAGAGGGGATATGATAGAGGTGTTCAAGTGGGTTAGTGGGATTAACAAAGGGGACATGGCAAATGTACTAAAGCTCAGTGATAGCGAAAGAACTCGTACCAATGGTTTCAAATTAGATAAATTTCGTTTCAGAAAAGATATAGGCAAGTATTGGTTTGGTAACAGAGTTGTAGATGGGTGGAATGGACTACCAAGTGCTATAGTGGGATCTAAAACTGTAGGGAGCTTTAAGATAAAATTAGATAAGCATATGGACGAGAGGGGTTGGGTGTGAAGGGGGATCAGCCGGGTTGGGCCAATCAGCGCTCTGCAGACCTCCATAATCCTGCGTTAATCTCTAACCGTTTTGGTAAGATGATCCTCAGGGTATTAGAGTGTGAAGCCTATAATTGGGCTTTGTAATTGAATTGGGGTTGTGTGGGACAGGGATCTGCCTTGCTTAGGCCAATCGGCTTTCTGCAGACTCCCATTTTCTTATGTTCTTATGTTCTTATGTTCTTAAGGGGATGGGATAATTAAATAGATTGGTGAAGTAGTGGAAGGAAGGTATACAAAGTAAGAGAGAAAGTTTCTAAGTGGGGTTGAGAGGGATAGATATCAAGGGGGTCCGAAGGGTACGACAGTGAGGTGAGCTCTGAGTCTTGAATCTGTCTGGACCCCACCCTAGGCATACAAAAATACATCCCAGGCTTGGCAACACTCAACACTGTTGCCTGGTCAAAATCCTCTACCCCGTGCGTGAGTCGAAACTAAGCCTAACGTTGCAATCAAATGCATATGGCAACGCTTCAGGCTCGTCCCAAGCTGGCAAGCGAAGCAACGTCCCAAGCCGGTCTCTCTCTCTCCCGCTTGTCTCCTCCCGCCCTCACTAGACTTACATCTTATATATTATAATGAAATAGTCAACTATGGAGAATAAAATATACTAAGATGCGTTGGTTAAGAATAAGGGCAGCTTCAAGCTGTGAAACAACATAAGAATATCCCAGACATTAGTTACGTTGTCGTAGGATATATACTAAGGAAAAGCCTGCCGACCGGCTGCCACCAGCCGGTTTCTAAACGGCTGGGCAGCCGACGCGCGCGCATGCCCTCACGTGGCTACTATGCAGAAGTGTCACACCTCCCCCAAGATATAAGACCCTTGACTAAGTTCTTCATATCTAACAGAAAGCTTCTCATAGTACCACACACTGTTATAATATATAAAAAATATTAAGACTGTTGCGCTCCACCCAGCAAGTTCAACTAACTCAGCGACAATAAGCGAAAACATTCAACTTAGATACTGCTACAACATCTTATACACAATTCTACACGTTATAAAAATAAAGTTTTTATCTATTTTTTTTTTATTTTTTTTTCGGCTGAACTACAGTGACAGCCTATTTTCCTTCACACTCAACCCTCAATCCTGTGGCAGTCTAACCAACATCATCCACCCTTGATAGACAATCCGCTATCACGTTATCAGAACCGGCAATATGGCGTATGTCCAGATTATACTCCTGAAGCATGAGTGACCACCTGGTCAGCCTCATATTCCGGTTATGAAACTGATTCAAGAATTTCAGAGGGTGATGATCGGTATAAACCACTACGACTGGTCCGAAAGCAGGAACATATACATTGAAGTGCCTGAGCGCCAGCACTATCGCCAGGAGTTCTTTTTCAATTACAGAGTAATTCCTTTGTGCACTATTGAATTTTTTACTGTAAAAACTCACTGGATGTTCGATACCTTCATCATCTGTCTGTAACAAGACAGCCCCAGCCCCTACGCCACTGGCATCAGTCGCCAGCTGAAAAGGTCTGCTGAAGTCCGGGGCCCTGAGTATGGGGTGGGTACATAACAGGTGTTTCACCAAGGAAAACGCCTCTGCACACTCAGGAGACCACCGGAACTTCTTGTCCTTAGATAATAAGTCAGTTAAAGGTGCAAGTACAGTCGAATAGCCTTTGATGAAGCGACGATAATAGCCTATCATACCTAGAAACCGCATGATTTGTTTCTTAGTCGTAGGCTGGGGAAACTGATCGATGGCTTTGATCTTTGTCTGTGGAGGGCACACCTGACCCATCCCCACCTCGAACCCCAGGTACAAAACTGTGGCTTTGACAAAATCGCACTTACCCAGGTTTACCACCAAACCTGCTTCATTCAGTTTATTAAAAAGCTGTCCGATGTGAGCACAGTGACTGTTAAAATCCTCGTCGTATATTATGACATCATCTAGGTACACCGTACAGTTGGGAATGTCGGCTACAATGTCGTTCATTAATTTCTGAAACGTTGCAGGGGCATTTTTTAGCCCGTATGGCATAACATGGCAACGATATGTGGCACCGTCCACCACAAACCCACACACCTCTCGCGCTCGCTCAGACAAGGGCACTTGCCAATAACCCTTAACAAGGTCTATCTTAGTGAGGAACTTGGCTTTTCCTATCTTATCCACACTGTCGTCCACGCGAGGGAGAGGGTAGGCATTTGTGGGAGTTAAACCATTCAACCTGCGGAAATCTATACAAAACCGCACCTTGCCATCTGGTTTGGGCTGCAGTGTGACTGGGGAAGTCCACCTTACTGCACCCTCAGAAATCAGCCCACGTTTCAGCATATAATCCAGCTCTTCCCTAAGTGCTGGTAATTTAAGAGGGGGAACATGGTATGGCACTGATTTAAAGGGCGGGTGGTCCCCAACATCGACATCGTGCACCGCTTGAGTAGTGAGGCCAGGATGCTCCGCGAAAACAGCTGGGTTTGAATCAAACAAGTGCTGCACAGCTACACGCTGTTGCTCAGGCAGGTGCAATATCAACTCGTGAGCCACTTGTCTAGAATTCCCCGCCCACTGATCCGTGGAAACATGACAATCCCAATTATCCTCCCCCGCAGCTTGACTGTCCCTTCCTCCTTCTCCACGATGTACAGCGAACCCGGTCGGAAGATTTGCTTTTAAAGTACCAGCAGCTGATCAAGTCGTTTAAGGAGAAGTCATCAAGGATCATCGTCTCAGGAATCGTCCCCCGGCTCGGTGTAGAGAGCCGATTTTACAACATAGCCACCAGCACAAATCGTTGTCTAGCAAACCTCTGCAGGAAGGAGAACGTGGGATTCGTCGACACCTGGGACGATTTCTACTACGATGACTATTTGTTTTCGGACGATGGAGTTCATCTGAACCAGGTGGGAGCAGCGCGTTTTGGGCGTCTTCTCAACGATGCGGTGAAGGATTTTCGGAGAAGAAATCGACTCAGCAGAGGACAACCAGGAAGGAGGACCGACGACAGCGAGGACGGCAATCTACAAAGGAATTAAATACTAATCCGTCAAGAACCGCGAATTTGGATAAAGCTCCACCAACACGACCCAAATTCAAAACCGTCAGGGATAACGACCGAGGACCGAGGACAGCCATGAATGTAAATGTAGATCCGACCAGAACCAATAATTTGAATAAAGACCGTTCCTTGAATCCCAAATCCAAAACTTTGAATGTTTTCTATGCAAACGCTCGTAGCATACGCAATAAATTTTCAGATTTAGAGGAACTAGTGTTTACAGAAAATTATGATGTGATTGGCATAACAGAATCTTGGCTCAATACACAAGATAGAGACTTTTTAGCAGAGTATTCACTTCCCGGTTATGTAATGTTTGAGAACAGCCGAATAAATAAAAATGGAGGTGGCGTTTTATTTTATATCAAAGAAAGTCTTAACCCGACCCTCGTGTCAAAACCTCAAATTGTGAACGTCGACACATCTTTTGTGCTAATAAAGAATAATAAAGGTACAAAAATAATACTTGCGTTAATATACAGACCTCCAGCTCAATCAGTGCAAACTGACCGAGAAATTTACGAACAAATTGCAGATGTGAGTAACTCACAAGATACCGTAATTTTTGGCGACTTTAATTTACCTGTGACCAAGTGGGGCGATACTCTTACTTCACACTCCGGACATGACTTGTATACGAACTTGCAAGAGAGTTCGCTTTATCAATTTGTTCGAATGCCGACCCGTGGTAATAACGTTCTTGACATTGTACTTGCAACAAAAGAAGAATTGATAGAGAATTTGAATGTTGGTGATGAATTCAGTAACAGCGACCATCGTACGATAACTTTCACTTTAAAGTTTACTAGTAACGAACCAAATAGTAGCATCGAAAAAGTCCCTAATTTCAAGAAAGCAAACTTCCATAAACTTAGAGCTATGTTTAAAGAAACTGACTGGAGCTTTTTAATTAACAATAACGACATAAATACATCTTGGAAGTTATTCGAAACCACTTACCTAAAAGCAGTGCAAGACTGCATACCATCGAAAATACGGCGTCCAGGCCATAATAATAAGCCCAAATGGTGGAATAAAGATATTTCAAACTGCCTGCTTGCTAAAAAATTTGCTAATGATAGATTAAAATCCTCACAAAATGACGAAGAACGGGTGAAATTTGTAGAGCTACGACGCAAAGCCAAAAAGTTAATTAAGCAAAGTAAAAAGACCTTAGAGTTACATATTGCGAATCAAAGTAAAACAAACCCGAAAGAATTCTATAGTTATATCAGAAAGAAAAAAGTAGTTACTTCAACTGTTGGACCGTTAGTCGATGAAAAAGGAGAATACACCAAAGACGAAGTACAAATGAGTAATGCCCTCAATACCTTCTTTGCATCAGTTTTTACAACAGAAGACCTCAGTGATATCCCTACACCATCGCCGATTCAGATTGATAATTCAGATGTTCTAAGCAATATCACCGTTACAGAGAGAGAAGTATTGAACTGTTTAGATAAACTCAAGGTAAATAAAACGCCAGGACCTGATACAATCTCGCCTAGAGTTCTAAAGGAAGCTAAGAATGAGCTCTCCAAACCACTGACATTACTATTCAATAAATCCTTGCAGTCTGGAACTATGCCTGATCAGTGGAAGCTAGCCAACGTAACACCGATATTCAAAAAAGGCAGCAAATCCCTACCCAGTAACTATCGTCCAATTAGCTTAACCTCAGTTGTATGTAAAATGCTAGAAACGGTCATACGAGACAGACTCGTAAATCACTTAGAGGAAAATAACATACTTAAAGATACTCAACACGGCTTTCGTAAAAAACGTTCCTGTTTAACAAACCTCTTAGACTTCTTCCACGATATCCTCAACCTCTACGATGAGAGTAAAGCTGTAGATATTATATACCTTGATTTTCAAAAGGCCTTTGACAAAGTTCCCCACAAACGTTTACTGCTAAAACTAAAAGCGCATGGAATACAAGACGGTGTGTTGAAATGGATAGAAAATTGGCTCAGCAACAGAAAGCAAAGGGTAGTCATAAACGGTAAGGCATCTAAATGGACCAATGTAAGTAGCGGGGTACCCCAGGGATCGGTACTAGGACCAATTCTCTTTCTAATTTACATCAACGACATAGATGAGGGTCTCACCTGCACAATCTCAAAATTTGCTGACGATACAAAAATTGCAAATAGCGTACTCTCAAAAGATCAAGTTGACGATATGCAACACAATCTAGATAAATTGTCATGTTGGGCCCAAATTTGGCAAATGAGTTTCAATGCGGATAAATGTAAAGTACTACATGTCGGATACCTAAATGAGAAAGCAAACTATTCGATGAATGGCACTCAGCTTAAGAATGTAAACAGAGAAACTGATCTGGGAGTAACAATATCGAGTAACCTAAAACCGAGTCAACAATGTTCAGAAGTTGTTAAGAAGGCAAACAAAATAATTGGCTTTATAGGCAGGTCATTTGAGCATAAATCCAAAGAAGTTATCCTAACCCTTTACAATTCCTTAGTCCGCCCTCTTCTGGAATACTGCGTTCAATCCTGGTGCCCTTATTACCAAAAAGATATAAACAAGCTAGAACGAGTTCAACGTAGAGTTACCAAAATGATACCTAGCCTAAAGAACAAACCATACGAAGAGCGTCTTAGAGAATTAAATCTATTTCCTTTAACCCAGCGCAGATTAAGAGGCGACTTAATTCAAGTGTTCAAAATCATCAAAGGCATCGACAATATGAACTGTAGTAAGTACTTCACTATCGACCAATCTAATTACACGCGGGGAAACGGTTGCAAAATTATTGGTAAATCTTTTAACTCGCACGAATCTAAGAATTTCTTCTTCAATCGAGTTGTCAACTTGTGGAATGGGCTTCCCCGAGACGTTATAGACTGCAGCACCGTTGATTCATTTAAATTCCGCCTAGACAAATATCTCGCATCAAACCCGCGACTGACTGCGTTTGTAAATGAATAACTTTATCCTCCCCTCAGTTACTAACCCCTATGTCCCCTACTAACTTCCTAGTCCTGCCACGTCAGTGGCAGGGCAGTAGTTCCCTTTCCAATGTTCCCTTACCCACTCTAAACCACTGTTTGGACACTTGATCCTCAGTGTTTTGGAGGACAAGCAACCTAGAAGGGTCACTAGACCTGTTGTTGCTTGATTTCCTTTGTACTCCTTTGTACTCCACCACGATCGCTGCAGATCAACACCGGGACAGTGAGAGGCTCGGAGGGGCGCCTCACATACTCTTTCATCAGATTTACATGGCAAAGTTGGTTCTTTTTCTTACGATCAGGAGTAGCTACTAAATAGTCTAGATCAGAAACCTTCCTTACAACCCGATACGGACCAGAATACTTGGCAGACAAGGGGTGTCCCACCAGAGGCAGTAGTATCAGTACCTCCTGATCTACTTCAAACTCCCTCAGCTTCACCTTCTGGTCGTATCTGTCCTTCATCTGAGCTTGTGAAGGTTCCGACCTGCTACCTCCAAGTTCTTTAGCATTCTCTCACGGCTTTCAACTACATACTTTAGAAGCGAGCATGGCTTTGTGGCTCCCTCCCAGATCTCCTTGACTATGTGGAGGGGCCCCCTGACCCTGTGTCCAAAAACCAACTCGGGGCTAAATCCCAAGCTCTCCCCAGGTACTTCTCTCGCAGCAAATAAAACGTATGGGAGACCTAGATCCCAGTCCTTCCCATTTTCCATGCAATAACACCGTAACATACTCTTGAGAGACGAGTGCCACCTTTCCAAAACTCCCTGACTCTCGGGATGGTAGGCAGATGACACCACAGACACTATCCCATGTTGCTGCATGGTCTGCTTAAACAGAGCAGAAGTAAAATTGGATCCCTGATCAGACTGGATCTCCTGAGGGTAGCCATAACGAGAGAAATAGACAAGCAGGTTTTTGACAACAGTCTTAGCCATCCCGTTGCGCATGAGGTAAGCATCTGGATACCGTGTTGCTACATCCATTACAATTAGTAAAAATGTATTGCCGGCACTAGTGGGGGGCAATGGGCCAACCATATCGATAACTACTTTGCTGAAGGGCGGCCCAATGACAGGGATGGGTTGTAACGGGGCTCTCGGGATGACCTGATTGGGTTTCCCAACCACTTGACAAGTGTGACACTGTGACACCCATGACACGACACTCGCCTTTAACCAAGGCCACCAGAAAAGCTTGCTCAGAGCTGCCTCCGTCTTACGTGCCCCCAGGTGCCCTGCCAAAGGCACATCATGAGCTAATCTCAATAAGCTCTCACGGCACACCCTCGGTACTACTAACTGGTCCACTAATCCTGACCCGCCATCCCCCTTTTTCTTGGGATCCTGATGTCTCCGATACAAGATCCCCTCGGACAAGAAAAAATCACCAGGCTGCGCATCCCCATCGCTCTCCTGTTCGACAGCACCATTACCACACGCCCTGACTTCAGGATCTTCCAGCTGCAAGGAACATATATCAGCAGGTGCGAGATTATCCAAGTTCATCTTAAATAATTTATTTCCACATCCAATGTCCCGCTGAGCCATCCTTTCCTCACGCTGCGCATAACGATGCTGTCGCAGAGTCTCTTCCTGCCCTGCACCTGCACTAGCGGTGACAGGCCCCGGGGCCTATCCAGACTCTAACATAGGTGCCAATAATGAGTCACCAAGAAACACTGCCGGCTCAAAACTCTCCAATTGACCAACACTTCCCGTTTTCTTGTGACCTTTCCTCCGCGGTTTGATAGACTGAGGTGGTGGCTGCAAGGCTCCGGATGTCTGAGAACGCATCACAACACACGCCATGGTTTGTACGCTACACTTCTCAACCCACTCCTGTTCCTCCCTACTAACGTCGGCCGCCTTCTCGGCAACGACCAAGGGTGAAACCTTAGAAGCAGGCACCGCAAAGTCGTTGCCGAGGAGGAGGTCGACGCCCCCAACAGGCAAGTTCTCTACAATTCCGACATCCAGCTCCTTCGCCACACCACCCACCTCCAGCTCCATCCGCACCAGCGGGTAGGACTTCGTAGCATTGATCCCCTGAACTACCACCACCCGAGCAGCGTTAATCGGTCTACCAGTAAAGTTCCTTAACAAGGTCTGAGAAGCCCCAGTATCACGCAATAGCTTAACTCCTCGCCTTTCGCCAGCCCACCTCACAAAACCATGCCCTCTATGACCCCCAAAGACGTCGCGGACAGGGTTCGAGCCTTCCGGACTCTTGAACACAGGCTGTGTCCCAACCTCTGACGAACTACCCTTGGCAAACTCAGAAGATATAGGCGACACCCCTATGCTGCGGGCCAATGACACAACCTTGTTTGGTGGCTTGTTCGGACAAGCATTTGCAAAGTGACCCTCCTTGTGACATGCAAAGCACTCTTTACTCTTTGGTTTCCCTTGGGAGTGGGAGGTACCATTAGACTTCTTATACGGGACGGTATTTGGTTTATGTTCAGTTTTATTATCAGTGCTAGATGGTTTTGTGTATTTATGTGTATCAAAATTCTTTGGAGGGGGAGGGATACGATCCTTTGCACCCAACTCACTCCTAGCTGCTGCTCTGCACCCTCGAATTAATGACAGTCGGAGGTCAGCCATTTCTGCTGCCTCCTGGAGAGTTCTAGGATTTTTTTCCTTTATATTTAATGTTAAGTCCCCGCCTGTGCACTTAAAGAACTGCTCCAAGAGAACCAGCTCACTCAACTCCTCAAAAGTAGCTGCCCTCTCAGAACTCAGCCAATGTCGTAGTGCATCAGACAAGTCCCGGGCGTGTTCTAGGAAGGTACTATCCTTGCCCTTAGTAACACCCCGAAACTTCAAGCGGTAAGTTTCTGGTTGTAACTCATAGGCCCGTAGCACAGCCTTCTTTAGCTCATCATAAACTACACAGGACTCTAAAGGTAGTGCATCATATGCTTTTAGCCCCTTTCCTAGGAGTCTTGATGAAACTAATGCTGCCCACTTTTCCTGAGGCCACTGGTGTTCCTGACACTTCTTCTCAAATCGCATAAAAAACTCAGCCACATATAATTCATCGAACACAGGAACTAGTTTAAGCAGGTGCGACAATGATTGGTCCCGATGTCTGTTACCTCCCCCAATATTTCGCCCTGTTACCTCCACTCGAGATTTCTCCAGCTCCCTGTCAGCCCGATACCTAGTAGACTCAGCCTGGAGTTCAGCCTCTCGTATAGCAACCTCAGCCTGCACACTAACCTGTCTTTCGGCGGCCTTAACCTGAGCTCTAGCGGCCTCAACCTTGGCCATCTCAAGCCGAAACAACAAATCTGGAGTCAACCCTTGAGGAGGGGAAGGTGCATTTAATGGAGAGGGTCCCTGTGATTGAATTCCACGCTGCCATTGACCATCAACTTGGGGGTATGTACTAAATTCAGGCACCCTGACGTTTGATACGGGGGTAGAGTGGAGGGGGGGCTGGGGACCGGGGCCCCCAGTCGCCTCTCCACCCAGGTCTCTCCCTTCTAAACCCAATATCAAAGTCCTCAGCTGATCTTTCCTCATGCCACTTAAACCCTGGTGACCCTGAAGACCTGCCACACACTTTAAGCCATACTTATTCAACTTCAACACGCTGTCACCGGTAAGGGGCACCTCTAAAAATCTTCTAGCACCAGACATGTTTGTGTACTGCAGTAATTATCACGGTTATAGAATGTGCCTTATCTCCTATGCAAGTATGTATATACTAATGTTATTTAAAGTCTTTAATGTGTTATATTGGTTGCTCCAAAAAAAACCCTCTATGTCCACTGTATTCCTCTAATCATAAGGAATCTCAAAACAAATGACCACTATATTCCTCTGTTCAGTAAATCCTATGCAAGGTCGCCATTTGTTACGTCCTGGGATATATAAACACTGGGCTCTTTCTATTGGACTAGGTATGCGGCAACAAGCAACAACGGAAAACGCTAGATCCAACCCTTATCTATAAACCCAGGCAACAAACCACCCTAAACCGTCAAGAGTCCTGCCTGGACAACGAGGTATCCTATGGCTTGGTTACAGGGTGCACGCACTATAGACTGCTGATTGTCAAGCAGGCTATATACAAGATCACACAATTAAGTTGACTTAAAGCTTCAAGGAAAAGATAGATAACGGAATTAAATTGCAGAAACAATTTAATAACAAACTAGAAGAAAGTACATTTAACGTTACGTTAATTAATACAACTAATCACCCCTGCGTGAAAGAAGGTGAAAGCAAACAGTCCTCAAAATATCGTACAGGTAGACAAGATGCAGGTTTCTAAACTGCATGCGGCTACTGTAGGATCTGATGCTTAGCAAAGAAAGTACGTTACGGATATAGAGAACTCTTAACTCATAAGCAGGAATAAATACTAGTGATAGGACCTACAATGTATAATGGCATAGGTATAATTAAATAAAGGTAGCAACTCGCAACATAACCACATACAGGTGTGCTTCTCACTCTTAGTCAGGCAAGCCTGCTCGGACAGAGTCTCTAAGCCACACCCTGACTCACAATGCTCACAAAAACGGTAAACTGTGGCACAATAACAAGCATGCAGAGATAATAAACCCCTAGCTGTTAATCTGCCAGGTGGCAGAGGTCTAGCCGGAAGGATATAGGCTTCGGATACCCGGGCTGAGCCACCTGCTCTAGCCTAGGGACGTTCCCAAGTCTGTGCGCCAAATTACTCCAATTGAAAGGGTGCTCTCTTGAGAGACTCAGATCGCAAGTATCTGACTCTCTCCTGGCGACCCTAAAACAAAAGCAAGTCGTGCTAGCGCAGTGCTGAGTGGACTAGGCAAGGGCCCTCACACAACACAACACTAGACACACAGGGACACAGACAAGAAAATGCCCCCAGACTCCCACGGGTATCCTAGTAAAGTCGTGCGGGTCCACAGGACTCGCACCAGCAGACTTTACTTAAAGGATCGCAAAAAGCCTCCCCTCCGGTCTAGCCCCTGCTAACCTGACACAAGAACACACTAGCAAGCATGAAACCACCAAATATGAGACAACAAAAAAGCTTCCTAGGTCTCATTAACAATTACATCTCTGCATAAGGCCCAAAATCCTATCTAGTTATCTGAGAGCTCGTCGTTAATACAATAATAGATATAAGGTCTATCAAGGGGATGGGATAATTAAATAGATTGGTGAAGTAGTGGAAGGAAGGTATACAAAGTAAGAGAGAAAGTTTCTAAGTGGGGTTGAGAGGGATAGATATCAAGGCGGTCCGAAGGGTACGACAGTGAGGTGAGCTCTGAGTCTTGAATCTGTCTGGACCCCACCCTAGGCATACAAAAATACATCCCAGGCTTGGCAACACTCAACACTGTTGCCTGGTCAAAATCCTCTACCCCGTGCGTGAGTCGAAACTAAGCCTAACGTTGCAATCAAATGCATATGGCAACGCTTCAGGCTCGTCCCAAGCTGGCAAGCGAAGCAACGTCCCAAGCCGGTCTCTCTCTCCCGCTCGTCTCCTCCCGCCCTCACTAGACTTACATCTTATATATTATAATGAAATAATCAACTATGGAGAATAAAATATACTAAGATGCATTGGTTAAGAATAAGGGCAGCTTCAAGCTGTGAAACAACATAAGAATATCCCAGACATTAGTTACGTTGTCGTAGGATATATACTAAGGAAAAGCCTGCCGACCGTCTGCCACCAGCCGGTTTCTAAACGGCTGGGCAGCCGACGCGCGCGCATGCCCGCACGTGGCTACTATGCATAAGCGTCACAATTATAATGAGTGAGGATTACATCTTTGGATTTATGCTCAAAGGCCCTGCCTATGAAACCAATGATTGTGTTTGCTTTCTTAACAACCTCCTTGCATTGTTGACTAGGTTTGAGGTTACTTGATATTGTTACTCCAAAAGAGAGAGAGAGAGAGAGAGAGAGAGAGAGAGAGAGAGAGAGAGAGAGAGAGAGAGAGAGAGAGCGAGAGTGAGTGAGTGAGTGAAAGTGAGATAGTGAGAGTGAGATATATATATATCTTCATATACAGTATATGTCTACTTCATTGTAGATAAACATTATATTTATCATAGGGCATATTAATAAGTATATTGAAGAAATTTATCATTTTGTCAGTAAATTTTTAGTACTAATTGTGATTATTGGATAGTTGATGCTCTCCAGAAAATGCTCTCCAGAAAAATCGAATGGTTTTCAATCCAGCGTTTATAACCAAAAGGTGTCCCAGTTGCTGACAGTGTTTGAATGATGTGATAACGGGTTGTAGTACGACATACAGTATGTCCCTATCGATGTGAACCAAGACGGACAGGTAGCCAAGGCAACAGCATTGGCTGACCTAGATGGGCTCTGGCAACACTTTCTTGGTCATCATACTCCGTATCTAGCCATCAAACACAGAATTCGTACCAAAATGTCAAACATCGTGTTTAATTAATGTGAGCGACCTTATTAACTGATCATATAGTTAACTGGAAAAAAAAAAAATTGTAATGTAAACAAATATATACCATATAGCCTACTGTATACGAGTAATTTATCCACAATGTAGGTATCATGCATATGAAAGACCCTGCTGAATGTATCTGTCTTTTACATTCGAAAAGAATATAAGTACCGGTAACATTCTTCTCAATATATTCTGGCAACTATTAGGCGATTATATTCAGTTTAAAGTAGGCCTTCAGCAATTAACAGGCTTCAAACTATCTCAATTAACCCTTTGTACTTACAACAGATCCTTCTTAAGCAGCACACAATCGTCTAAATATAGCTACAATGAAATCCAAAAGACGTCGCCGGTACAGAAGGGGTTAACTATTCCGGTGTGAGCATCCTAGGTTCGAATCCCTGGACTGCCACATGTATTTGTTGATTTCATTAATTGAGTTTAGTAGTAAAGTCGGTTGGTGGAGGGAACATAATAATTCACCCACTACTGTTCATCAATCCAATACCACACACCCAAATAGCTCTTTCTTCACCTCCCCCACCACTAGTCCTTGGGTTGCTGTAAGGATCGGTACTATTCAAGAGGGTTAGTATGTATAATTATCGTGAAATATAACTGAAAACTTGCCCACTCACATGCTACCGATAAATACAGTGTCTGGATCCACCTCATGGACCCCATTACCTCCATGCAGCCAGAATAATAAGAAAAACAGCGTTTCAGTCAGTCGCTTATTGTACTAATTTGAACATGTGAATTATCGTTCTTGTTACATTAGAGCATCCACGCTTTAAGGGTACATCACACAGTCAGGAGTGCGAGCTAGTGGGAGTCTAACAGGAGTCACTAGGAGTCGCTAGAATCACTAGGAGTCATCGATTTTCACCGCGAGCGAGTGGGAGTCTAACAGAAGTTGTTAGGAGTCGCTAGAGTCACTAGGAGTCATCGATTTTCACCGCGAATAGGCCCACGAGTCCGAATTGTCTCCTACTCCTAGTGACTCTAGCTCGCACTCCTGACTGTGTGATGTACCCTTTACAGTGTAATCCTGTCTAGACAAGATTCTGACGCTGCCTACGTCTTGCTACCCTGTCTACTTTTTCCAAACTTTACCGCTTACCTAGGCTTATATAAAATAGCTACGCGTTTCCACACTTGTACCCGTTTCTATACGTAGCTATATGTCACTTTCCAACCTCACCTAACACAATTCTAACCCAGCCTACCTCTTTCAACCCGAACCATAGTGTACCTTTATGACGGGTCCGGAAAACCAGACCCCTAACCTCATTTCATAACTCAAAAATGACTACAACAATTTAAATAATATTTCTATAATTTAGGAAAGTCATACTATAAGTAAGTATGTATGTATGTATGTATGTACGTATGTATGCATGTATGTACTCAGGCACATACCCCATCGCTGGAGGTGGCCGACTCAAGACAGAGCCCGAACAGAAACTACATTGAAAATTCCAATTCTTAAGGTCCGGAACCACTTTTGCGTTCCCTCGTCCCTTACTCTGTCTCGTCCAGTTGGTGAAATTTACAAGGGGAGCAGGATTTTTGGCACCCTGCCCCCAGAAGGAAAAGTAGGACAGTAAAAGAGACAGACAGAAACGGCTAAGGTTGGGTAGAGGATGCCAAACCTTACTCTGGATAGGACCAGCCCTCACCCATACCCTCGCCATAAGTACATTCTGTAATTTACAGCCCATTTGCTTCAGACCTCCCTGGGTTATAAAAGACTAGGTGTCCATTTCTAGACTCATAATGAAGTAACTATATTTCTGTCTACTTCTAACCATTTGTTTCTTCCATACCTACAGTATACGCATGTCTGCTCTACCTAGACAGAGTTCTATCCCTACCAACCTCTCGCTCATCGTACCTACTCCCACCTACTTATTT
This sequence comes from Paralithodes platypus, assembly GCA_032716605.1. Taxonomy (NCBI): domain Eukaryota; kingdom Metazoa; phylum Arthropoda; class Malacostraca; order Decapoda; family Lithodidae; genus Paralithodes; species Paralithodes platypus. The sequence continues at coordinate 29,725,621 of CM064523.1, forward strand.
ATAATGTTGTTTTCCTATTTCTAACTTCATATCTATTCTAACTCTACCTAGCTCTTACGAACGCTACTTATATATCTTTCTAACCCTACTTATCTACGTTCTGTGAACTATGACTAACGCTTACCAACCCTACACATATATCTTCCTAACTGTGTCTATTTACGTCACTTTAAGCCTACCTAACTCTTACTAACGTTACTTATGCATGTACTGTACCTAACCCTATCTGCGTACGTATTTATTTTGTATCTATCTAACTCTTACTAAACCCACTTTAAATATTGATAACTGTACTTATTTACATTATTTTAACTAAGCCTACCAACCTTATGTGTAATTGTTATGTTAATTGCTGAGGGGCACAGGGCCCTGGGTGGGGCTTTGGTTTCCCGGGCGTTTCCTCACCCTCCCCAGCTCCCCGCCATGGAGTGGCTTCGGTCACCCAGGCTTTATTGTGGTCGGCAGGGAGGGTTCTGTGGGGGCGCTCGGTTATGGCCTTGGCCTTGCTCGGGGCCTTGGGGCTGTTCGGCCAGGCAGCTTGGGGAACAGCAACAACAACAACAACCTTATGTGTATCCCTCTATAACCCTACCTACTGTATATAATTTAAATGTGCCTACTGTAAATCCTACCAACCTTACTAACCCCTCTTTCTAACCCTATCTACCTACGTTAGTTTAAACCTACCTAACCCTTACTAACCATACTTACATCTCTTTCTAACCCTATCTACCTACGTTAGTTTAAACCTACCTAACCCTTACTAACCATACTTACATCTCTTTCTAACCCTACCTCTCCTTCACCCCCTCCCCCTCCCTGCTTCCCTCCGTGCATTATCTTCTCCCTTTAACAGCCTTTGTCTCCCTACTGTTGACATTCTTCTCACTTCCCTTGTGGTTACAACTCTGGCCCCTCCCTCACTTACTAACTCTTTCTTATTCTCTCTCTCTCTCTCTCTCTCTCTCTCTCTCTCTCTCTCTCTCTCTCTCTCTCTCTCTCTCTCTCTCTCTACCTCTCTCTCTCTCTCTCTCTCTCTCTCTCTCTCTCTCTCTCTCTCTCTCTCTCTCTCTCTCTCTCTCTCTCTCTCTCTCTCTCTCTCTCTGTATATATTATATACTGTATATATATATATATATATATACGGTATATATATATATATTTATATACCGGTATATATATATATATATATATATATATATATATATATACTATATATATATATATATATATATATATATATATATATATATATATATATAGTATAAATACAGTATATATACGCTCTAAATATATTGTCACAACACAAACACCCATGTGAGCTCGTTTCTAGCAAGGTCCATAGATATAACGTTGTATCTATAAACCTTGGTTTCTACTGTAGGTCGTACCGTTCTGTTACGAACTAGTTAAAGTTAGTGAACCAATATTCAGTTTCTGGGAAAAAAATTACTGGATGTGTCCTTTACCTTTCGCCGATTGTTGCGTCCTGTCGCAAAAGTGGGAAAACAAAGACACACAGAAGGACAGATATATACGCATATAATACAATAATACAACGAAAATGTAAGGTGAAACAATGGTAAGAATAATGCGCCACAAAGACCCATCCTCCCATGATATCCTTACCTTTCTCTGGTTGCTGTTGTTGTGTCATGACGAAGGCGTGTGTGGAGAGGGCCCGGGAGAAGTGTTGGTCCACCAGGTCGGCCGCATCCCCAGAACAATGCGTTACCACCATACAGTTGGCTGATACGTATTTCACACCCTGGAGAAGAATAGGAGATTAGAGAGAGAGAGAGAGAGAGAGAGAGAGAGAGAGAGAGAGAGAGAGAGAGAGAGAGAGAGAGAGAGAGAGGGGGGGGAGACATTGAGGATGAATATGTGTAAGAGGCTAAATATGAGACAATGGAGTAGTATGGTTAGTTCGTTAAAATAGTACTTCAGAAGCTATCAACCCTATTGGATTATTAAGCCAGCACACTGTAAGTCAAGAATAACGTCAGGACTGGAGCCTCTCTGCAAGAACTCCAGTCCCTTCCAGTAATATAAGTTAAAGATTGAGAGATAAAGAAGGATTACTGAGAACATCATGAATAGATCTGGTGGGCCGCGTCACCACCATCCAGTCGGAGAGGACACGTACTTCACACCCTAGAGGGGAGGTAGGGACGACAGATGAAGTTGGGGCAGCTTATCTACATTTAGCCACCTTCAAGAGTTAGTTTACAGTTTTATGGTCAATTTAGGTTTGACATAACTTCCATTAACACTATAGCAAATGTGTAAAATCTGTCATATACCTTACATAAATTAACAAACCCTTGATAACAACCTATCCAGCCACATTGTCACACACTATGTTGCTACTTCATCTGTCTACAACTGTACATAGGGTTAGGATTGATGGATTAAGTGTGGTGGAGAGAGATGTTGGAGACTGTGATAGAATGAGCAGACCAGGAGATTATATAGTTTGAAGATTATATGTTGGTGGATGGAAGACAGAAGATGGTTTATTAAGAGATAGTTGGTGAAGGTTGAGAATTTTAGAGAGAGATATTGGATAGTGAGATAGAAAAGCTAGATACTTAATAAATAAAGGTCAATGTCTGTCTGTCTGTCAGTTACCCGACCTACCCGACCTTTGTTACTGAACTCCTCCCACAGTTTTGGTGCCAGGTGGGAGTGTGGGGCACCGTTGGAAAGCCCAGGCTTTGGAGATGGTTTTAGGCGAGTTTAGTGGAAATCAGAGACACTTTTGTTTAATACAATTTTCGGCAGAACTTATGTAGTATACGGGAGCGAAAAAAATGCGAAAAAATTGCCGTTTGGGGCAGAAGGAGGCCTCCGATCGAAAAGGTGTATGGAACGAAAGTTGTTCGCAGCCCCCAAAAATGGGGGTACGGATGAGGCCAGATCCAAAATCGGAGGTCATTTAGCGGCCGAAATCGAGGTCGCCGTTTAATGAGGCACAGGGAGGTCGAGGCCGGTGATTATGGTAGTAGTAGTATTGTGATGATTGTGGTAGTAGTGATTGATGATGGTGATTATGGTAGTAGTAGTGGTGGTAGTAGTGATGGTGAGTATGGTGATAACCCGAGCAACGCCGGGTACCCCTGCTAGTGGAGATATATATACTGAAGGTTCAAAATTAACTCCTTCAGGATATGATACCACGATTCTCAAATTAATGTTTTGTCATTAAGCGATTGTATTCAGTTTAGGATGAGGTTGTGAGAGTTAGAGGGTTAATTAAGATAGTTTTTGCCCTTTTGATTGTTGCTTAAAATCGACTAAGGATTTCAGAATACAGAATAAACATAATAATTTGTTATCATACTGAATTTGCTTAGATATATTAGTGATAGACAGATAACTTTTGGAGATTGAGAGAGAAGGTGTGGAGATGAAAAGGTTTAATATTGAGCTATTAGTGATGAAGAGATAGACTTTGGAAATTTAGAGTTAGAGAGGGTACAGGGCAGAGATATAGGTTGATGATTGAATTAGAGAAGATGGTTTATTGAGCGATAGTGGTTGAAGATTGGGAAATATATATATGAGAGAAATGTTAATTCTATATTAATTTAATATTATTACACAACATTTTAATCAGGTCCCCATTGATTTTACATTTCACCAGGCAAAATAAACGTGTATTAACAAATACAAATGGATAGATACAATGCGGAGATAAGTACAAAATAAGGGGACGTTATTTGATATATATATATATATCTTTTCTTTTCTTCATTATTACCGGTATAAATATTTGTTTTAGATTGCTCCCTAGACCTCTATCGAGCTTAATATATAGTATCCCCAAAATCCACCTGCGAGATAAATTTGTACTGTTTTCGGTAGTAAAATGTACCGGCTGAAGGCCGGTTCCTCCTAAATTACAGGCTCGCTATCGCTCGCCAGGAAATAATCGACAACTGAATGGCACGGGGCGAAATCTTAAAATTTGAGAGCTAATTGGGCTAAACATGAAGGAGAAGGGGTTCAGAAAAACAAATACTTCCTCTCAATGGTTGACATAAATTACCAATAGGAGATTGAATAGAGGTAGATGGTTGAGAGACAGAGAAAGCCTTATACAACATAGTACCGGATAAGAGACACGAGATAGTAGTATAAGTAAAGAGAGACAGGTGTCCTGGGTTCGAATCCCCGGAGGATCATTAGTTTTCCTTAACTCCATTGGGTGTTATTGGGGTTAAAATCTATATTAGTTAATTTCCATTAAGGTAAATACAATTATAGTTTAGATATAGAGATAGGAAATTGAGAGAGTGAGAGAGAGAGAGAGAGTGAGAGAGGGAGAGAGAGAGAGAGAGAGAGTGAGAGAGAGAGGAAGAGAGAGAGAGAGAGAGAGAGAGAGGGAGAGAGAGAGAGAGTGAGAGAGAGAGAGAGAGAGAGAGTGTGCGTATAGCGTAATGTAGTGTATCACCATTAACTGACACGAACTTCACACCCTTAGGAGAACACACTATAAAAGCCTAATACAAAGTGGCTATTCCCTTAAGGGGGGTGACCTGCTTTTGTTCTGTCCTTTTCTATCTTTCTCTGGCTTGTATCCATTTGGCCCCATTCAGCCTACTGTTTTAAGACGTTTATCCCCATCCAGGTGTCAATTTTTTACTGGGGAGCGGTAGCGAGCCAGCATATTTTCTATTTTTGTTTGACAGCAGGCTAGATTTGTAAATTTTTCGATAGAAAAATTTCTCCGGCGAAGCCGGATTTTTTCATATAATGCTGGCTCGCTATCGCTCGCCAGGAAAAAATCGACACCTAGATGGGGATAAACGTCTTAAAATAGTTGGCTGAATGGGGCCGAATGGATACAAGCCAGAGAAAGAGAGAAAAGGACAGAAATAACAAAAAACAGGTCACCCCCCTTAAGTCTCCCTTCCAAACTCTTTCTCTTCTATAGGTTTTCCTCATGCATATTAGAGACCGGTGTGTTATCAACCTTTTTAACCACTTTTGTATCGGCGACGTCTTTCTGATTTCATTCTAGCTATAATTAGATGATTGTGTGCAGTTTAAAAAAAAGGATTTGTGGTGGTAAAAAGGGTTAAGTGAGATAGTTCGAAGCCTATTAATTACTGAAGGCCCTCTATAATTACTGAAGGCCCTCTATAATTACTGAAGGCCCTCTATAATTACTGAAGGCCCTCTATAATTAATTACTGAAGGCCCTCTATAATTACTGAAGGCCCTCTATAATTAATTACTGAAGGCCCTCTATAATTACTGAAGGCCCTCTATAATTAATTACTGAAGGCCCTCTATAATTAATTACTGAAGGCCCTCTATAATTACTGAAGGCCCTCTATAATTAATTACTGAAGGCCCTCTATAATACTGAAGGCCCTCTATAATTAATTACTGAAGGCCCTCTATAATTACTGAAGGCCCTCTATAATTACTGAAGGCCCTCTATAATTAATTACTGAAGGCCCTCTATAATTACTGAAGGCCCTCTATAATTAATTACTGAAGGCCCTCTATAATTACTGAAGGCCCTCTATAATTAATTACTGAAGGCCCTCTATAATTAATTACTGAAGGCCCTCTATAATTACTGAAGGCCCTCTATAATTAATTACTGAAGGCCCTCTATAATTACTGAAGGCCCTCTATAATTACTGAAGGCCCTCTATAATTAATTACTGAAGGCCCTCTATAATTACTGAAGGCCCTCTATAATTAATTACTGAAGGCCCTCTATAATTAATTACTGAAGGCCCTCTATAATTACTGAAGGCCCTCTATAATTACTGAAGGCCCTCTATAATTACTGAAGGCCCTCTATAATTAATTACTGAAGGCCCTCTATAATTAATTACTGAAGGCCCTCTATAATTAATTACTGAAGGCCCTCTATAATTACTGAAGGCCCTCTATAATTAATTACTGAAGGCCCTCTATAATTACTGAAGGCCCTCTATAATTACTGAAGGCCCTCTATAATTAATTACTGAAGGCCCTCTATAATTACTGAAGGCCCTCTATAATTAATTACTGAAGGCCCTCTATAATTACTGAAGGCCCTCTATAATTAATTACTGAAGGCCCTCTATAATTAATTACTGAAGGCCCTCTATAATTACTGAAGGCCCTCTATAATTAATTACTGAAGGCCCTCTATAATTACTGAAGGCCCTCTATAATTAATTACTGAAGGCCCTCTATAATTACTGAAGGCCCTCTATAATTAATTACTGAAGGCCCTCTATAATTAATTACTGAAGGCCCTCTATAATTAATTACTGAAGGCCCTCTATAATTACTGAAGGCCCTCTATAATTACTGAAGGCCCTCTATAATTAATTACTGAAGGCCCTCTATAATTACTGAAGGCCCTCTATAATTAATTACTGAAGGCCCTCTATAATTACTGAAGGCCCTCTATAATTAATTACTGAAGGCCCTCTATAATTAATTACTGAAGGCCCTCTATAATTACTGAAGGCCCTCTATAATTACTGAAGGCCCTCTATAATTAATTACTGAAGGCCCTCTATAATTACTGAAGGCCCTCTATAATTAATTACTGAAGGCCCTCTATAATTACTGAAGGCCCTCTATAATTAATTACTGAAGGCCCTCTATAATTACTGAAGGCCCTCTATAATTAATTACTGAAGGCCCTCTATAATTAATTACTGAAGGCCCTCTATAATTAATTACTGAAGGCCCTCTATAATTAATTACTGAAGGCCCTCTATAATTACTGAAGGCCCTCTATAATTACTGAAGGCCCTCTATAATTAATTACTGAAGGCCCTCTATAATTACTGAAGGCCCTCTATAATTAATTACTGAAGGCCCTCTATAATTACTGAAGGCCCTCTATAATTAATTACTGAAGGCCCTCTATAATTAATTACTGAAGGCCCTCTATAATTACTGAAGGCCCTCTATAATTAATTACTGAAGGCCCTCTATAATTACTGAAGGCCCTCTATAATTAATTACTGAAGGCCCTCTATAATTACTGAAGGCCCTCTATAATTACTGAAGGCCCTCTATAATTACTGAAGGCCCTCTATAATTAATTAATGAAGGCCCTCTATAATTACTGAAGGCCCTCTATAATTAATTACTGAAGGCCCTCTATAATTACTGAAGGCCCTCTATAATTAATTACTGAAGGTCCTCTATAATTAATTACTGAAGGCCCTCTATAATTAATTACTGAAGGCCCTCTATAATTACTGAAGGCCCTCTATAATTAATTACTGAAGGCCCTCTATAATTACTGAAGGCCCTCTATAATTAATTACTGAAGGCCCTCTATATTACTGAAGGCCCTCTATAATTATTACTGAAGGCCTATAATTAATTACTGAAGGCCCTCTATAATTACTGAAGGTCCTCTATAATTAATTACTGAAGGTCCTCTATAATTGAATATAGTCGTCTAATACTAGCCAGAATAAACTTAAAAGGACGGTACCGGTACTGAAAGTGTTAATCAGATTATGTGTAAATTTGTAGGTGTTACCGAAATGATTATATTAAGCTTATGAAAGACTTCTACGAATCAATGGATTATCAAAACACATTCCTTAATCATGATAAATAATTATATAGAACGGATACCATGCCTCTACAATGTTGATGTCAATACATATCGCTAACTTGCTCGGGGTACTCTTGTTTAGCTGAAGAGTATCATCATTAAATATGGAGAATAAATCTAAAAATAAACAAAAAACATACAAACACGTAAATCAAATGTATGTACCAATGTACAGTACAGTATAATTATAATTTTCATTAATTCTTAGAAAGAGGTTGTGACCACCTTATTTTGTTTAAGGATATGGCTAAGATTATCGAACTACTCTCACCCTATGCAGTAGCTAAGAAATGAGAGAAAAACTCTTACTTTATATTTTGTTTGCAATAATATATATTAAGCCACTGACATTATTTTCTGGATAAGTTTGCCACGCATTGAATCATGTATATCATTTGATCTATATAATCAAAATATGTATATGAATGTAAGTCAGTTCCAGCACTTATGTTTTCATTCTGAAAGACAGTAGAGACATAACTAAGACAATACATAACGGCACAGTACACTCTAGCCCACTCATTAATACTTAACGGCACAGTACACTCTAGCCCACTCATTAATACTTAACGGCACAGTACACTCTAGCCCACTCATTAATACTTAACGGCACAGTACACTCTAGCCCACTCATTAATACTTAACGGCACAGTACACTCTAGCCCACTCATTAATACTTAACGGCACAGTACACTCTAGCCCACTCATTAATACTTAACGGCACAGTACACTCTAGCCCACTCATTAATACTTAACGGCACAGTACACTCTAGCCCACTCATTAATACTTAACGGCACAGTACACTCTAGCCCACTCATTAATACTTAACGGCACAGTACACTCTAGCCCACTCATTAATACTTAACGGCACAGTACACTCTAGCCCACTCATTAATACTTAACGGCACAGTACACTCTAGCCCACTCATTAATACTTAACGGCACAGTACACTCTAGCCCACTCATTAATACTTAACGGCACAGTACACTCTAGCCCACTCATTAATACTTAACGGCACAGTACACTCTAGCCCACTCATTAATACATAACGGCACAGTACACTCTAGCCCACTCATTAATACTTAACGGCACAGTACACTCTAGCCCACTCATTAATACTTAACGGCACAGTACACTCTAGCCCACTCATTAATACTTAACGGCACAGTACACTCTAGCCCACTCATTAATACTTAACGGCACAGTACACTCTAGCCCACTCATTAATACTTAACGGCACAGTACACTCTAGCCCACTCATTAATACTTAACGGCACAGTACACTCTAGCCCACTCATTAATACTTAACGGCACAGTACACTCTAGCCCACTCATTAATACTTAACGGCACAGTACACTCTAGCCCACTCATTAATACTTAACGGCACAGTACACTCTAGCCCACTCATTAATACTTAACGGCACAGTACACTCTAGCCCACTCATTAATACTTAACGGCACAGTACACTCTAGCCCACTCATTAATACTTAACGGCACAGTACACTCTAGCCCACTCATTAATACTTAACGGCACAGTACACTCTAGCCCACTCATTAATACTTAACGGCACAGTACACTCTAGCCCACTCATTAATACTTAACGGCACAGTACACTCTAGCCCACTCATTAATACTTAACGGCACAGTACACTCTAGCCCACTCATTAATACTTAACGGCACAGTACACTCTAGCCCACTCATTAATACTTAACGGCACAGTACACTCTAGCCCACTCATTAATACTTAACGGCACAGTACACTCTAGCCCACTCATTAATACTTAACGGCACAGTACACTCTAGCCCACTCATTAATACTTAACGGCACAGTACACTCTAGCCCACTCATTAATACTTAACGGCACAGTACACTCTAGCCCACTCATTAATACTTAACGGCACAGTACACTCTAGCCCACTCATTAATACTTAACGGCACAGTACACTCTAGCCCACTCATTAATACTTAACGGCACAGTACACTCTAGCCCACTCATTAATACTTAACGGCACAGTACACTCTAGCCCACTCATTAATACTTAACGGCACAGTACACTCTAGCCCACTCATTAATACTTAACGGCACAGTACACTCTAGCCCACTCATTAATACTTAACGGCACAGTACACTCTAGCCCACTCATTAATACTTAACGGCACAGTACACTCTAGCCCACTCATTAATACATAACGGCACAGTACACTCTAGCCCACTCATTAATACTTAACGGCACAGTACACTCTAGCCCACTCATTAATACTTAACGGCACAGTACACTCTAGCCCACTCATTAATACTTAACGGCACAGTACACTCTAGCCCACTCATTAATACTTAACGGCACAGTACACTCTAGCCCACTCATTAATACTTAACGGCACAGTACACTCTAGCCCACTCATTAATACTTAACGGCACAGTACACTCTAGCCCACTCATTAATACTTAACGGCACAGTACACTCTAGCCCACTCATTAATACTTAACGGCACAGTACACTCTAGCCCACTCATTAATACTTAACGGCACAGTACACTCTAGCCCACTCATTAATACATAACGGCACAGTACACTCTAGCCCACTCATTAATACTTAACGGCACAGTACACTCTAGCCCACTCATTAATACTTAACGGCACAGTACACTCTAGCCCACTCATTAATACATAACGGCACAGTACACTCTAGCCCACTCATTAATACTCCTGGACTACATCTGTTCCTAGTTATGGAAGTATATAATTATCTGGAAACGAATTTATGCATATAATATTCTATACATCTACAAAATCACATATACTATTTGATTGATGAGCGAGTGTAATTAACAAATCTATCCATTGTGTTATAATTGCATAAAGAAACACATAGGGAGTCTACACATTTGCTAGAGTGGGTTAGAGAGCACAGTATGGCATCCGAGTGTACCACAGAATTGAAATGTGTAATGCGGGAATGACTTACATTGGCTTGCTGTTCTGTCGCTTCTGGAGACTCGCTATGGAGGTGATGGTGGTGGTGGTGATGATGGCGACTGTGTGGTGGTGGTGGTGGTGCTGGTGGTGGAGGGGCTGTAGAGGTAGAGGGCTGTTGTTGTTGTTGTGGAGTGCTGGAGGTGGAGGGAGCTACGGAGAGGGTTACTTCTGTCTCCCTACATAACTTCTGAAAATAAAAGATAGGGATGTTAGAATCAAGCAGAATTGAAATAGAATGTTAAGTGGATGGCATTAGCACAACTGTAAGCATATACAATGGGCGTCGTGAATTCGTACCCACCTCGTGATGTTATGAATGAAAGTGTAATTTGCGATAGAACGCATACATAACCATACTAATTAAATACTGCATAATAAACTCCATTCATCAATCACACCGAAATGCCCCCCCCCCCAAAAAAAAAAAAAATCATTGTTCCCTGATTAAAATAGCATTGTATGAATATTCCCATATTCAAAAATATGCTACAGGGGGTCAATGCCTAATGAGTTAATAGCTCAATAGGTGGCATTCTGAGAGTGAGGGTCCGAGGGTGGGGGAAGAGACTGTGAAGCGCAGAGGCGAGGCGGCTTCAGAGATGGGATTGCTTCGCATGTTTCATGCCCTAGACTTGAACAAGATCTCACGGGCCTCACCGTGTTCAGCGGTAGAGTGTAAAGGCTATCAGCCTATGCCCGAGAGGGAGTAGTTGGAATATAGAAAAAAATAAAAAAAATAAAAAATAATCAATCTGTTTCCTTCCATACATATAATCACGTAGAGGGTACGAATGCATTAGCTGCACACGATAGCTGCGTGTGTCTTTATACTTCTATTAGCTGCACACGATAGCTGCGTGTGTCTTTATACTTCTATTAGCTGCACACGATAGCTGCGTGTGTCTTTATACTTCTATTCGATAACTCCTGGATAACCCTTACAGTACCGGTGCCATCCTTTTAACTTTATATTGGCTACTATTAGACGATTGTATTCGATTTAAAAAGGGCCTCCAGCAATTTACAGACTGCAAAGTATCTCAAGTAACACTAATACAGATTTTTCTTAAACTGCACAATATCGTCTAAATATAGCTAGAATATAGTTAAAAAGACGTCGCAGGTACAGAAGGGGATAAATATCAATCTTGGTTGTTCTGCGGTTCACCAAATGAACATCTCGAAATGAAAGTAGCTCCCTGTGCTACTGAGTGACATCAGGTTGTCCATAAACGACATGGTGAAGTAATTGGAATACTGACCCTCGTTAATATTTAACCCTTTCTGTACCAGCAACGTCTGTTATATTCGATGCTAGCTATATTTAGACGATTTTGTGCAACTTAGGAAGGATCTGTGGTAGTTAAAGTAGTTGATATAGATTGCGAAGCTATATAATTGCTAGAGATCCTTCCTAAACCGAATAAAATCGATTATTAGTAGCCAGAGTATAATACAAATGTTATCGCTGGTACAGAAGGGGTTAAAATGGTCATGCATCGTCTGTGCTGCAAGCTGTTGAATAAAAAGAGGGGTATATTGTCTGTGTCCAAGTTACCAGGATAATGTAGTACTGCGAGCTATCATCTGCTAATAGATAAATGGACCGGTAAATGTATTTTTCGGTAATTTTCTTAATACGTAAATTCGTGTTTCTTTATAAGTTTCTTCTGAGTAATCTAAACCATTTACAATTGCCTATAAAATACCCAGATACACACAATAAAATGTTAGGTTTGATATACATATATTTCTAAGTAAGTAAGTAAGCGAAACCAAAGAAATAACCGAAAATGGCCCATAGATAATTATTCCCATTGAATTCCCAGATTATTTTAGTGATTTAATATTTTTTAATATTTGAATCAAGAATGTTGTTCACGTGTGTGTGTGTGTATATATATATATATATATATATATATATATATATATATATATATATATATATATATATATATATATATATATATATATATATATATATATATATATATATATATATATATATATATATATATATATATATATATATATATATATATATATATATATATATATATATATATATATATATGTGTTTTGTGTTTGTGTGTGTGTGTGTGTGTGTGATGCAATTTGCTTTCACCTCGACATCTTTTAGTGTAATTTGAATTTTAAATCTGATATATGGCGGTAATTGGTTCGAGTCCAGGTGGGAGTATAATAACATTTAGTAGCTCACGTGTATTTGTGAAATATGCATGATAAATAGATAAATAAATAAATAAATAAATAAATAAATATATCTATCTATCTATCTATATATATGTATATATATATATATATATATATATATATATATATATACACAGGGTGACCCTAAAAAAACTCCCACATTTCAAAAGTAAATGAAACAAAAATGGTTATAGATAATCAAAATATTATTTGCACAGATGAAACTTCATTCAATACCATTTTTATTCATCATGTTTTAAAGATGACATCCTCCAAAAGGTGGCCGTCAGTGTCTCTACACGCTTGGAGGCGATTTCTGAAGGCTGTCATGGCTCGAGGGTCATGTCGCGTGGAACAGCTGTTATATCCTGCTGAATAGCAACCTTAAGGGCTTCAAGAGTTTGGGGTCGAGGAGTATACACTCGTGATTAAAGGTAGCCCCACAGAGAAAAAAAATCACAAGGGGCGAGGTCAGGGGAATGGCTGAAACCACGTATCGATCATTGCAAGTGCTTAGGGAAATTTTTCCGGATCGGGTGATCTTGTTGCGTGGGGATGTTTGGTGGCCGGCCCATGACCCTGACCTCGCCCCTTGTGATTTTTTGTTCTGTGGGGCTACCTTTAATCAGGAGTGTATACTCCTGGACCCCAAACTCTTGAAACCCTTAAGGTTGCTATTCAGCAGGAGATAGCAGCTGTTCCACCCAACATGACCCGTCGAGCCATGGCAGCCTTCAGAAATCGCCTCCAAGCGTGTAGAGACAATGACGGCCACCTTTTGGAGGATTTCATCTTTAAAACATGATGAATAAAAATGGTATTGCATGAAGTTTCATGTGTGCAAATAATATTTTGATTATCTTTAACGATTTTTGTTTCATTTACTTATGAAATGTGGGAGTTTTTTTGGGGTCACCCTGCATATATATATATATATATATATATATATATATATATATATATATATATATATATGTATATATATATATATATATATATATATATATATATATATATATATATATATATATATATATATAACATGAACAATATTGATTCTTGTGGTAAAAATATATGCGAATATGCTTCCACACTAAAGGTGTGTAGAAAAGGGTAGGTTCACTGCACAAAGTTTAAAAAATGTTAGTGCTAAAATTAAATTGCATCTAAAGTATATTGCATGCATAAAATAAGGGTTTAACAAGTATGTCCGAGTATCTTATTAGAAGGCTCGGACTGTTGTGTACATTATATTAAAATAATGTTTATGTAAAAGTGTTAAAATGCATTTCTCTACTTTCGTAGATCTTAAGTTATTATAAACATTTGCAAGAGTGGCTGGCTCCAGCGTCAGGTATTTGTTCTGTGCTCTTCTGTGGATTTCCAGTGACTGGATATCCACAGAAGAGCACAGAACAAATACCTGACGCTGGAGCCAGCCACTCTTGCAAATGTTTATAATAACTTAAGATCTACGAAAGTAGAGAAATGCATTTTAACACTTTTACATAAACATTATGTTAATATAATGTACACAACAGTCCGAGCCTTCTAATAAGATACTCGGACATACTTGTTAATCACTTATTTTGTGCATGCAATATATTTTAGATGCAATTTAATTTTAGCACTAAAATTGTTTAAACTTTGTGCAGTGAACCTACCCTTTTCTACACACCTTTAGTGTGTAAGCATATTCGCATATATATATATATATTTATATATATATATACAGTATATATACAGTATAATATATATATATATAGATATAATATATATATATATGTATATACAGGTATATATATACCTATATATACCGATATATATATATATATATATATATATATATATATATATATATATATATATATATATATATATATGCTGTATATACAGAGAGAGCAAGAAAGGTAGAGTTAGTAGTCAGCAATCAACCTTGAACAATCACCTGACCGTGACGTCACAGGGTACACCAAGGTTTTTGTTTATAACCATTTTACTGACGCTGCCACATAGCCCTGGGTCACGGAGAGAGAGAGAGAGAGAGAGAGAGAGAGAGAGAGAGAGAGAGAGAGAGAGAGAGAGAAAGAAAGAGAGAGAGAGAGAGCACGCCCCATAGACACACATTCCCCTTCCATCACTACCCAAGCACCTAAAATAATGAGAACGCTCAATACTAGGACGTAATGTATTATTACTTACGAACACTTAACATACGACTATGTAGTTATCTATCTATCTATCTATATGCTCAGGCCCAATCCCCATTTGTAGTTATGAGCACAGGAAATCTTGTTTTGAACCCACATTTTGTATATACTTGCTTTCTTTTGTTTATAAAAAAAAATCTATAAATAACAAACTTTTGTATAAATAATTATACTCTTTTGAACAATATTCAAATGGCAAACTTTCATTCAAATATTTTTGTTTTTTTATTTAGGAACAATTGTATTTTAAATATACTGTACTAATTAATATTTACTAAATTACTATTGAATACTTAATTCTGAACACCTACGAATATTTGAACAATGGTTTCCTAAGCAAGATTTTTTTTTTTTGAATAGGCAAATTTTGAAGACACATACATTTTTGAAGTTACACAGGGGAACTATCTTGATTATTTATTTGAGCCACAAGCATGGCATTATTGTGATTACTATAGTTAACACTTTTAAATAATTAGAAGGTGCTCACGTATTCATGACCACGAATATACATGTTCTTCATAAAATTAGGCTATTGTGAGTAGCTGTACAGTAGCCAATTCATTTTTAATACAATATTTATACCCTTATCCTAAACCAATATAGTAAAACCACGAATTTCAGGTAACTCGACCTTAAACACATTCAGTCCATGTTCTTTACTCAGCTTATAGTAGAAGGAACCTAATATATCATAACAAATCTACTATTAGACAAAACAGAATTGACACTCATTAATCATGGCAGTAGAGGCGCGCTGCACTTGTAATTGTCTAGCCTGGGTTCGGTGTGGTGGCACTGTGGTATGTTTTGTGATGGGCTGAAGCTTGATGGGGTAAGGATGGCTGGAACACTGGTCATTTAAGATGGCTATAATGGGTCGTACATGTGTGTGTGTGTATGTGTGTGAGAGAGAGAGAGAGAGAGAGAGAGAGAGAGAGAGAGAGAGAGAGAGAGAGAGAGAGAGAGAGAGAGAGAGCGAGAGCGAGAGAGAGAGAGAGAGAGAGAGATACTACTACTACTACTACTACTACTACTACTAATAATAATAATACTAATAATAATAATAATAATAAGAATCAGTACATGTTTAGTATGTGTGCATGTGTATGAGTATGTGTGAATTGTTTATTCATTTCGGATTTATCTATTGTGATCAACACACAATTAATCCTTAAATAATGCATTCGTAGTGGATTTCACATTCTTATGTCAATTTAAACCAAGTGTGGCTTCTCGAAACTTCTACATAACTACTCCTGTACATTTATTCCCATTGTCGTGTTTTGTTCCTAAGCTGAGGAAGATAATCTAATAATGGAAGTTATATATAAATTATTAGCATTGGGCTGATTGGTTAATAATCTAATATATTTATATATTAACATAATGGTATGTAATCAAACATAATGCTAATTGTTATATGAAGGTCAGGGAAATATATATAAGTTATCTTATGTTTCTCCTGAAGATGTGTCAATATGTTTTCTAGTCTCTCTCTCTGTCACACACATATACACCGACAGATAGTGTCATGCAGACCGAGACAAAGGCACACACACACACACACACACACACAAGACATACACACACAAACACACACACACACACACACACACACCGACACACCACGCAAACCCCCAAGACATACCGTTCCCCACCATAAAGACCGCACGTGTAGTTTTACCTGTCCCCTGCATCTCATGACTGGCTCCACACACACACGGGGGGACACGGATGGTTGATGGTTTGGGTGCATGGAGGGAAGCTTGGTAGGATTGGTGGATGGATGGAGGGTTAGTTGGTTGGGTGGTTAGGTAGAAAGATGGATGGTATGATGGAAGGTTAGGTGGTTGGTTGGATGGATTGTTAGACGGTATATGGATGGTTGGGTGGTTAGGTAGATTATTGGATGGATTGCTAAACGGTAGATGGTTGGATGGTTAGGTGGTTGGTTGGATGGATTGTTAGACGGTATATGGATGGTTGGGTGGTTAGGTAGATTATTGGATGGATTGCTAAACGGTAGATGGATGGATGGATGTATGGAAGGTTAGTTGGTTGGGTGGTTAGATGGATTGATGGATAGTTGGATGGTTAGTTGGTTGGTTGGTTAGGTAGATGGTTGGATTGTTGGATGGATTGTTAGACGGCAGATGGATGGTTGAAGGGTTAGTTGGTTGGTTGGTTAGGTGGATTGTTGGATGGATGGAGGAATTGTTTGATGGTAGATAGATGGTTAGTTGGTTGGGTGGTTAGGTAGATTGTTGGATGGTTGGATGGATTGTTAGATGACAGATTGATGGATGATTGGATGGTTAGTTGGTTGGGTGGTTAGGTAGATTGTTGGATGGTTGGATGGATTGTTAGATGATAGATGGATGGATGATTGGATGGTTAGTTGGTTGAGTGGTTAGGTAGATTGTTGGATGGTTGGATGGATTGTTAGATGATAGATGAATTGATGATTGGATGGTTCGTTGGTTGGGTGGTTAGGTATATTGTTGGATGGTTGGATGGATTGTTAGATGATAGATTGATGATGATTGGATGGTTAGTTGGTTTGGGTGGTTAGGTAGATTGTTGGATGGTTGGATGGATTGTTAGATGATAGATTGATGGATGAATAGATGGTTAGTTGGTTGGTGGTTAGGTAGATTGTTGGATGGTTGGATGGATTGTTAGATGATAGATTGATGGATGATTGGATGGTTAGTTGGTTGGGTGGTTAGGTAGATTGTTGGATGGTTGGATGGATTGTTAGATGATAGATTGATGGATGATTGGATGGTTAGTTGGTTGGGTGGTTAGGTAGATTGTTGGATGGTTGGATGGATTGTTAGATGATAGATTGATGGATGATTGGATGGTTAGTTGGTTGGGTGGTTAGGTAGATTGTTGGATGGATTGTTAGATGGTAGAGGGATGGTTATACAAAAAAATAGTTGGTTGGACGGTTAAGTGGATGGTTGGATGCATTGATATATGGTAGATGGATGGTTAGCTGGTTGGGTGATTAGATGAATTGTTAGATGGATGGTTGGATGGTTAGTTGGTTGGGTGGCTAGGTATATTGTTTGATGGTTGGATGGATTGCTATATAGTAGATGGATGGTTAGTTGGTTAGTTGGTTGGATGGTTAGGTAGACTGTTGTATATTTGGAGGGATTGTTAGATGGATGGTTAGGTGGATGGTTGGATGGATTGTTGGATGGTGGATGAATGGTTGGATGGTTAGTTGGTGCGGGTGGTTTAGGTAGATTCGTGGATGAATTATTTGCTTTCTGACACTGTTAATTTGATTTGGAAAATGTATGTTCTTGGTTGCTTTCTAATAAATTGTCTTTGAATGCATGTCAAACTCATTATCTTATTATATATTTTTTTTAAATAATTAAAGCTCACATAAATACAATATTCTCCTCAGCAATATCAAATGAGAAAAATACCAGAGCACAACATTCCTAGGTTTGGCGTTGGTTGTTCACTAAGCTGCAAACAAAATCGTACAAAATGAAGATACTCATTAATCTGACAATCCTAAGAGCGAAAAGAAGGTACATTTAGAGCGTGACTGGAAACAACTAAATACGGTCAATATAAAGTGCTGCATCTTCTGATGTGTGTAATTCTTAGCTAGGTTGCTAATGAACTATCGTATTCAACTATACATTTTAGTATGCATATTATTCACTGCTAATGGAAGTCAAGCATGGAAATATTTTCTGAAAAATCTCAAGCTATGTCTTCCATCGGTGCCATTTACAAAATGCTTGCTTGTATACACACATCAAACACTTAAACCTTTTCATGAAAAATGCAATGTAATATAATTATCTATTTAGTCGTGAGGGTTTTCGTCGTTTATTGGGGCATTCAAATTTCATGTATCTTGTTAAAACTGTGTGATGAACATGAAAACCATTTAAATATTATCGTACGATTTATTCAATAGTTGATTTCAACGTCTTATGTGCAGTAAGTACAAAAAAAAAAAAAAAAACCCACACACATATACATACATACTGTACACACACACACACATTATATATATATATATATATATATATATATATATATATATATATATATATATATATATATATACACGTATATATATATATATATTGTTAGGTATGAGTCTATTTATTATTATTTAATAATGTAGTTCAGTATTAAGTTGCCAATCGTACTATTCTGTCTGTTTAAATAAATATTTACCCCCTTCAGAACTATGCCACATGTTGATAGTTTATTCTGGCCACCAATGGACGATTTTATGCAGTTTGGGAGGGGTCTGTGGGAGTTCAGTGAGTCGAGACTGTGTCAGTTGTCCCTCTGACTTCCATATTATGTTATTCCTAGTCTGAGTGAAGTCGTCTAGTATTAACCTGAATATTGTAAGGAAATGCGTCATAGTGGCTTAAAAGGTTAATAACTTTGTAGCATATTTTCATAATGCTTAGTGGAAGTTTGCAGTACTTGTACTACAGTACTTGATTCGAATCAAGTATCAATGGTTGATTATATACTTCGATTGGGTTTTCGTATTGTTTTGTGTCTGTAAACTGATTGGCGTGAGCATTAGATTATGGTTTATAATACTTGAATAAGAGAGTTGAGATCTCAAAGGTTTATGAAATATTCCTGTATGATTAAATATGTATTCACTAAGTGAGTTCATTTAGGTTTCGAATAGCTATATTATAATTTGTACAGTACCGGTATATAGCATGAAGCTCAACCGTTTCATAAGATTGTAAGTTTAAGATTTGAGTTACCTTGTTTCATGTCTGTTGATTTAATAGTAAAGGTTATGTTGTCTCGAAACTTTGAGATAATGTGCAATATTGTAAAACGAAAAACGTTGTAAGCTCGGTGGTGGTAGAGGAAGGTCAGACTTTATATTGGAGTGGTGTAGTGAGACGTCAGTGGATACGCCATGAAGACCTCCAGCCCTGGATATTCTTGATCCTCTAAGTTACGGTAGAGTAAACAGACCTTTTAGGGGTTATAAGTGATTGTTGGGAAAACAGTGAACCACCTTTAGATTATAGGAATTTTAACACTGTTTTGGGACAGAAATCAGGGCTAGAAAACAAATATTTATATATTGTATGATCCATGGTAGGAGAGTGTTGTCTCATTAAATATAATTCAGTTAATTTATGTACATACGTAAAACCTTAATTATTAATGAAGAAATTAGTATTTACTGCTATTCAACTTTCCTTAATTATTTAGATAATTTGAACTTTTGTCTTTTATATAATCTTCTAACTGTGTTTTTCTTTTCCTATTCTTAATTTTATCCTATCCACATTTCTGTCCTATATATAATATAGTGTGTGTGTGGGTGAATCATATTTACAGTTCATATCTATATTAAATATATATATTTATGAATAATTGGCAGAATTAGTGAAGCTGTTAGTATAAGATATTTTCAAAACGTTTTGCGTACAGAGTACGTTCATTAACACAATACTGGTGTAAAAAACTACTTAAATCATAAACTCTTGCGACTGTAGCATCTTTGGTCAACAAACATTTTGAATATATGTTAGTTAGGATAGAAACTATATTTGGTATTTTAACCCTTTTCAGTATGAGATGGCACGTTTTTTTATGTATTCTGGTTATGTGAAGATATATGTAATCAGCTTAAAAGGGATTTAATGAATCGAAATGATATTATGAGGTATATACTACTAACTTGGTTTATACCCACAAGTCCTTCCTAATGATATTATGAGGTATATACTACTAACTTGGTTTATACCCACAAGTCCTTCCTAATCTTCATACTATCATCTAATGAAAACCAAAATATAGTGTAGAAGTGTCCTCTTACCAACAAGTTTAACTAATTATCGACCTTTCTTCAATGGAAATTTCCCACCCAAGGGTCCTTCTTGAAAGGTGCCTCCATTTGGGCATCTACTATTTAAAGGCCGTGTCTCACACAGTACGTTAGCCGCCGACCACAGCCGATCTTTTCAAAATATTTGAATTTTTCCGGGATCGTCTGACATCGTCTGTGATAGTGTAAAAAGATCGCCTCGTATCGTGGTAGGCGAGGGGTGGTCGAGTGGCGCTGAAATGGTCGGCGGTGATCGGCCAAAAAATAGTGGCTGCACTAAAGGCACAGTACGGCCACCGCTCGACAGCTGCCGACAGAGGACGACTTGCACTTTTTCGCCGATTGTAATCGAATCACTGGATCACTGCACGATCCTCGCAGGCACACGATTGCTGTACAACAAACTCTCGACAGTCACTCAACACACACACGTCACACACACGTCATACACGCCGGCAACACGGCCTTTGTAGAATAAATCGCTGACCGGCGACGCTATCACACGTTCGTCATACATTTAAAGTACGTTAAGAGCACGATAATGCCGCTTTTGGTTGACAACCATACGTTTACAGCACAACAGACGCACATACGTTGAACGATAAATACGACCGTTGTAGGCCACACACGATATTGACACGGCAAAGGAACCGCCCTATGTATATATATAACACCCCGTTCTTAACATTAATCATCAATTACAAACCCCAATATACTTGAATAAAAGTATAATAATAATACGCTGTAGTTAAGTAGTCGATAGGTGAATGTATACCTATATCATTACACGATCTGGTATACGCTGACTTTGATGCAGTATATCATTAGTTTACAAGTGGATGTATTTTAATAAACTTGTAGATGTTTATGTTAACTATAGGCAACACACACACACACACACGCACGCAGAGAGAGAGAGAGTGAGTGAGTGAGTGAGAGAGAACTACTCTGACATACAATACAGTATATAGACTAAAATAATACACACACACACACACACACACACAATATATATAAACTAAATAATACACAACCAACCACGCAAACGCACACACACACACACACACACACACACACACACAATATATATATAAACTAAATAATACATAACCAAACGCGCAAACGCACACACACACACAATATATATACACTAAATAATACACAACCAACCACACAAACACACACAATTTATATATAAACTAAATAACGCACAACCAAACACGCAAACGCACACACACACACACGCACGCACACACACACACAGCCCGTAGCCTAGTAGGTAGAGCTCTCGTCTCACACACGAGGGGTCGGGGGTTCAATCCCCGGCCGGGCGGAGACAAATTGGGCTTGTCTCCTTTCATGTGTTAGCCTCAGTTCACCTAGCTGTAAATAGGTACCTGGAATAAGTGGACGACGTTGTGACGTCCCATCTGGGGTTGGCAAAAATGGTACAAGGCGAGATGGGTATCATATGGTTCACCTAAGCTGATGGCTACCTAAGCCTTAGGGCGAGACGGTACCGTCTATAGTGAGAATGGTACCATACAGATCCACCCTAAGCCTTCGTTTCCGATGTCGCCAATTGGCTAAATACAGACTACACACACATCCACAGCCATTCCAACATTACATAAAACACTTAACATGCATTTCACGCAATACATTCCCAGTTAAGGAGGCGCGATAATAATGAGCTTAGCTCGCATTGCGTGGATTCCCCTTGGCGAACAAGTAACTGAGTAACACACAATATATATAAACTAAATAATACACAACCAACCACGCAAACGCACACACACACACACACACACAATATATATAAACTAAATAATACACAACCAACCACGCAAACGCACACACACACACACACAACACAATATAAAACACTAAATAATACACAACCAACCACGCAAACGCACACACACACGCACGCACGCACGCACACAATATAAAACACTAAATAATACACAACCAACCACGCAAACGCACACACACACACACACACACACACAATAAATATAAGCTAAATAATACACAACCAACCACGCAAACGCGCTCACGCACAAACACACACAATATATATATAAACTAAATAATACACAACCAAACACGCACACGCACAAACACACACACACACAATATATATATAAACTAAATAATACACAACCAAACACGCAAACGCACACACGCACACACACACAAAATATATAAACTAAATAATACACAACCAAACACGGAAACGCGCACACACACACACACACACACAATATATATATAAACTAAATAATACACAACCAAACACGGAAACGCGCGCACACACACACACACACACACACACACAAACACACACACACAAACTACTCACACACATATAATATATAGACTAAAATCATACACAATCCACCATCGATCAGAAGATGACAATGAAGATATCCCAGGATTCACATACGCTCGTTGCACAACATATACACGGGCGTCACACGATCAAATTTACCGGTTTTTTAACCGTTTTTTCTGCCGATTATCGGCCAGAATTTAGTGCAGCCACTATTTTTTGGCCCATCACCGCCGACCATTTCCGCGCCACTCGATCACCCCTCGCCTACCACGATACGAGGCGATCTTTTTACACGATCACAGACGATGTCGGACAATCCCGGAAAAATTCAAATATTTTGAAAATATCGGCTGTGATCGGCGGCTAACGTACTGTGTGAGACGCGGCCTTACATTCTGGCCGATAATCGGCAGAAAAACGGTTAAAAAACCGTTAAATTTTATCGTGTGACGCCCGTGTATATGTTGTGCAACGAGCGTATGTGAATCCTGGGATATCTTCATTGTCATCCTCTGATCGATGGTTGATTGTGTATGATTTTAGTCTATATATTATGTGTGTGAGTAGTTTGTGTGTGTGTGATTGTGTGTGTGTGCGTTTCCGTGTTTGGTTGTGTATTATTTAGTTTATATATATTGTGTGTGTGTGTGTGTGTGTGTGTGTGTGTGTGTGTGTGTGTGTGTGCGTTTCCGTGTTTGGTTGTGTATTATTTAGTTTATATATATATTGTGTGTGTGTTTGTGTGTGTGTATTTGTGTGTGTGTGCGTTTCCGTGTTTGGTTGTGTATTATTTAGTTTATATATATTGTGTGTGTGTGTGTGTGTATTTGTGTGTGTGTGTATTTGTGTGTGTGTGTGTGTGTGCGTTTCCGTGTTTGGTTGTGTATTATTTAGTTTATATATATTGTGTGTGTGTGTATTTGTGTGTGTGTGTGTGTGCGTTTCCGTGTTTGGTTGTGTATTATTTAGTTTATATATATTGTGTGTGTGTGTGTGTGTGCGTTTCCGTGTTTGGTTGTGTATTATTTAGTTTATATATATTGTGTGTGTGTGTGCGTTTGCGTGTTTGGTTGTGTATTATTTAGTTTATATATATTGTGTGTGTGTGTGTTTCCGTGGTTGGTTGTGTATTATATAGTTTAAATATATTGTGTGTGTGTGTGTTTCCGTGGTTGGTTGTGTATTATTTAGTTTATATATATTGTGTGTGTGTGTGTGCGTTTCCGTGGTTGGTTGTGTATTATTTAATTTATATATATTGTGTGTGCGTGTGCGTGTGCGTGTGTGTGTGCGTTTGCGTGTTTGGTTGTGTATTATTTAGTTTATATATATTGTGTGTTTGTGTTTGTGTGTGTGTGTGCGTGTGTGTGTGCGTTTGCGTGGGTGGTTGTGTATTATTTAGTTTATATATATTGTGTGTGTGTGTGTGTGTGTATTATTTTAGTCTACTGTATAAATTATACTGTATTGTATGTCTGCGAGTAGTTCTCTCTCACTCACTCACTCTCACTCTCTCTCTGCGTGCGTGTGTGTGTGTGTGTGTAGCCTATAGTTAACATAAACATCTACAAGTTTACTAAAATACATCTACTTGTAAACTAATGATATACTGCATCAAAGTCAGTGTATACCAGATCGTGTAATGATATAGGTATACATTCACCTATCGACTACTTAACTACAGCGTATTATATTAGTTTTATTCAAGTATATTGGGGTCTGTAATTGATGATTAATGTTAAGAACCGAGTGTTATTTATAAATATATATATATATATATATATATATATATATATTATATATACATAGGGCGGTTCCTTTGCTGTGTCAATATCGTGTGTGGCCTACAACGGTCGTATTTATCGTTCAACGTATGTGCGTCTGTTGTGCTGTAAACGTATGGTTGTCAACCAAAGGCGGCATTATCGTGCTCTTAACGTACTTTAAATGTATGACGAACGTGTGATAGCCGAGTGAGTAGCGTCGCCGGTCAGCGATGATTTATTCTACAACGGTCGTGTTGCCGTTGCCGGCGTGTATGACGTGTGTGTGTTGAGTGACTGTCGAGGGTTTGTTGTACAGCAATCGTGTGCCTGCGAGGATCGTGCAGTGATCCAGTGATTCGATTACAATCGGCGAAAAAGTGCAAGTCGTCCTCTGTCGTCAGCTGTCGAGCGAGCGGTGTGAGACACGGCCTTTACCCCGTAATTTTTTTTTAATTATATTTTGGTTAAAATACTGTAGATAATTTTATTTAACTTGTGAAGGACGTCTGAAGATCAATGAACAATTTTGCTTCTCTGATCTATTCTAAAAAAAATAAAAAAAAAATAAAAAAAATAATGATATCCCATGTAACTATAACTGACTTCCCTGGCTTGTCACAACCCGTGTGGGGTCACCACACAGGGTGTCTGTGTCCACATACACACACATATACATAACATACACTCATATATACATATACACACACACACATACACACTCACTATCGCTTACTTTCTCCCTCTCCCTCACTCACTCACACCCTCTCTCTATCTTTCTCTCTCTCTCCCTAATTGATTATATTTTAAGAAGACAGCCTATTTAGGTTTCAGCTTATTGTTTATTTCAAAATAACAATGGATTTAACAGCTTCGTTTCTAACGTATTATATTAATTTGGTAAATTGGCAATAACCCTAGAATTTAAGGGAAGGGAAAATGTTGACAAAATACATATCATCATCATCATCATCATCTCCGACGCCTTGTTTCCTCCTGGGTAACCCCCGCTAAAGGATGGCCATGACAGAAACGTCTCCAGGCTACTTTGTCAAGACATGCCTCCTTTGCCCGTGCCACAATGCCCCTTCCACTATGTGGAAGTGTTTCTTCAATATATTTTTCCACTTTCTTTTCCCATACCATAGGTGGTCTTCCACTACTAGCTGTTCCACTCACCTGACTCCCATATATCTTTCTTGGCATTCTGTCTTCATCCATTCTCTGAACATGACCATACCACCTCAAAGTACTTCTCTTTATCCACTCAACCACTCCACAATCAATGCCTAAAGCCTGCTCTTCCATTCCAAAGGACTCCTACACTTCCCTATTACTTGGCCCATCTAGCCTATTCACACCAGCTGCCATTCTGAAAAAGCTCATTTCACCTATTGAGAACAAGTTGACAGGATCAGTAGTTGAAAGTAATACAAGAAGCACTTCATAAAGAGACTAGACATATTATTAACTCGACACGGCTTGTAATAACTATTAACATCAGCCACTTATAATGTGAAGTCTTAACACATTTGATCCATTATCTTCTCAAACAAACTCTGGTAAATTTATCAGCAGAGTTTTCGTATGCTACATGGGTACCAATTGACCACTTGCGAGTTTCAGGCTATAAGGAAGTTGAAGATTTTTACATTGCCATTCAGCAGAAGTACCAGGTAAATTGCGGTTGTAATACATTTATAAATAAATATAACTAAATTCAACATACGTTTTACCCATTAGATATCTACTTTATTATTATATTTCTGTTAAATACCGATGTTTACGGCACCAACTTCCTTATAGCTTGAAACTCGCAAGTGGTCAATTGGTTTCAGTTCATCCCATGCCATTCTAATAGTTGGAGGGATGGTAGGTGGAGAGAGAGGCTTCTACTTCATTATCTTGTTATTTAAGGGGGGTGACCTGTTTGTGTTCTGTCCTTTTCTATCTTTCTCTGGCTTGTATCCATTCGGACCCATTCAGCCTACTGTTTTAAGACGTTTATCCCCATCCATGTGTCAATTTTTTACTGGTGAGCGGTAGCGAGCCAGCATATTTTTTATTTTTGTTTGACAGCAGGCTAAATTTGTACATTTTTCGATAGAAAAATGTCTCCGGCGAAACCGGATTTGTTCATATAATTCTGGCTCGCTATCGCTCGCCAGAAAGAAATCGACACCTAGATGGGGATAAACGTCTTAAAATAGTTGGCTGAATGGGGCCGAATGGATACAAGCCAGAGAAAGAGAAAAAAGGACAGAAATAACAAAAAGCAGGTCACCTCCCTTAAGTTAGTAGTGCCTACTGATTTTTTTTAGATCCCGATAACCTCGCCGGGACCTGATATTGTCTGTGGTCCACGTGTCTGTGTCACTCTATGTAAGGCTCTCTCTCTCTCTCTCTCTCTCTCTCTCTCTCTCTCTCTCTCTCTCTCTCTCTCTCTCTCTCTCTCTCTCTCTCTCTCTCTCTCTCTCTCTCTCTCTCTCCTCCCCCAGGTCATAAATAAGGAGTGCTATAATAATATAATTTTTATTTATTATATTTTTTGTAATCCGTCATTCATTCCTTTATTTCTTAATTTCCTCACTAGACTTCCATCAAGCTTTAAAAAAAAACCTAGACCCCCCTTCAATATACATTTGTACATTAATCGATAGAAAAAATTCCCGGCCGAAGGCCGGTTCCTCTTAACATTTCAGGCTCGCTACCGCTCGCCAAGAAAGAATCAACACATAAATGGCACGAAAGTTCATAAAATTGACAAAGAAATGGGGCGATTTTTTTTTTTAATCGCCAAACTAATGGGCGTTCAGTCTTTTAATCTCAAAACAAATGGGGCTTGACACGAGGGAGAAAGGGAACCAGAGAAACGCCGGGACCTGATATTGTCTGTGGTCCATGTGTCTGTGTCACTCTATGTAAGGCTCTCTCTCTCTCTCCTCCCCCAGGTCATAAATAAGGAGTGCTATAATAATATCATCTAACGTGACATGTAATCCATCAGCCTATATATAAACACACCCGCCCAGACTCACTGTGTATAGGCCTCCTCTCTCTCTCACACACACACACACACACACACACACACACACACACACACACACACACACACACACACACACACACACTACTCTTACACCCACAGACACACACACAAACCACTCGGTGTTTATGGAATGTACACAGAGGGCTATATTGTGAGAAAAATTAAGTACTATTTAAGAGGATATTAAGCAATTTTCTATAGAAAATTGCGTTGTCATATTAGTTACAAAGCTAGCGCTGATTATAATGAATCTGTTAATTATTCATCGACCTAGTCATTTCATTTCAAAATAATTGTTTAGCAATTCGAGGGTTTTGCGTCAGAAAGATGTTCAGTGAGTGTTTTGCTTAAGATCTATATTATAAGAGTTACGCAAATACAAACAAGCAAAGACACACACACACACATTCACATACTCTCCCTCTCTCCCTGCAACAATAGCATCAAGCAAGGTGACTCTATATCAAGGCAACACCGTCATGTAGGAGAGAGAGAGAGAGAGAGAGAGAGAGAGAGGATGAGAGAGAGAGGAGAGCGGAAGAGAGAGAGAGAGAGAGAGGACAGAGAGAGAGAGGACAGAGAGAGAGAGGACAGAGAGAGAGAGGACAGAGAGAGAGAGAGAGAGAGAGAGAGGAGAGGAGATGAGAGAGAACGATAAAGGAGAGAGAGAGAGGAGAGAGAGAGAGAGATGAGGGAGAGAGAGAGAGAGAGAGAGAGAGAGAGAGAGAGAGAGAGAGAGAGGGATGAGAGAGAGAGAGAGAGAGAGAGAGAGAGAGAGAGAGAGAGAGAGAGAGAGAGAGAGAGAGAGAGAGAGAGAGAGAGAGAGAGAGAGAGAGAGAGAGAGAAGAGAGAGAAGAGAGAGATGAGAGAGGAGAGAGAGAGATATTGGTATCTTTTCAGATTATTAGGAGAGAGAGAGAGAGGAGAGGAGAGAGAGAGAGAGAGAGAGAGAGAGAGGGATTTGGAGGAGAGAGGGAGAGAGAGAGAGGAGAGAGACACTTTATTCTGGGTGCTGATATTCCTTCCTTAGTATACTAACATTTTTACACATTATTCTGGTTACTAATTCCTTCCTTAGTATACTAACATTTCTACACATTATTCTGGTTACTAATTCCTTCCTTAGTATACTAACATTTCTACACATTATTCTGGTTACTAATTCCTTCCTTAGTATACTAACATTTTTACACATTATTCTGGTTACTAATTCCTTCCTTAGTATACTAACATTTCTACACATTATTCTGGTTACTAATTCCTTCCTTAGTATACTAACATTTCTACACATTATTAGATATTTTGAATAATGTGTTTATATGCGTTTGTCTGACTACCAACAAAATAGAAGTGCGTTTTTGTTTATACTTTGGAAACTAAGTTTTCAGAGGTTTTATGCATGTAGGCTTAATCTATTCGAAACTATATAAACTCTCAAATGCAGTGGCATAATTAATTAATTGGGTTCATATATAGGTTTAAACGGTATTTATGAATGTGTAAAACACCAACATTTCTGCCAATATAATATCCTGCTCCCGAACCAGTGTTGTCCACTTATAACTCAGTAGTCTACCAGGAGATGATATATATATATATATATATATATATAATTATGTATGTATATTTCATTTCCCTTGCAATTTGACAGTGAACATTATTAAACCACTCCAAGTAATTTACAATAATTTATTTTATTACTACTAATCGATTATTTGCAGTCGAAAACACATTCAATGAATGAAAAAGCAACACGAATGAACACCTTAATTGACTTGAATAGGTTTCTTATTTATTTTAGTTCAAATCTTAAGGAACGGAATGAACTAAAATATTATTTTGGCCGGAGGAGTCAATATGGAGTGTACTAATGAACCATACGTCATTACCTAACAGGCTAATGATAATGGGGATAAATAGAAAAATACAAATTAATAATTAAATAAAGTACCGGTAATTAAGATAAATCAAAGCTTTCAATAAAGATACAAGTTACTGATTTACCATAATATTTTACTAGCATAATAATAAGCAAAAACAATGAGCTACCCTAATAGACGCATAATAAAGCAACATAATAAAACCCTTGTATAAATTGTTATAGAGATTTACAAGTAGACAGAGCAGTTTATCACCGTAACCAGACACCATGTTGACACTCTGGTTCTCTTAAGGGGGCAGTCATCAGTTTTTGCTATATTTATTTATCTATTTATTTATAGTAACCTCGCTAGACCTCCATCAAGCTTAAAGAAAAGAACACCCTCTAGACCCCCCTTCAAGATAAATGTGTACATTTTTCGGTAGGCCGGTTTCTCCTAGAATAGGAAGTTTGCTATTGCCCGCCAGGAAAAAAAATAGACACCTAAAGGACTTTATAGTGATACACAAATGGGGCGAAATCGTCAAACTAATGGAACAAACGTCTTAAAATCCCAAAGGTAATGGGTCTAAACATGATGGATACAAATCAACTAGCTCCCCCTTAAGCCACTATCACACCACCACTACAGAGACGGGCTGTATCGTAGTCAGAGTAATACAGTAAAACTGACGTCACACCAACAACTTTATCGTCGATTTGTATCAGAGTCTGAAATCCAAGTTATGTAATTTGGAAGTATTTACGTTATTCATTTTATCTTTTATTTATTTTTTTATTTGAAATGATTATTTAGTATTATGAGGTACATGATTTACATACCACTATAGCACTATAGTGGATGTGATATTCGTAATATAGTTGATAATTTGAATTGGTATATTTTGCTTTACTCCGATACAGGGACTCTTAGATTATCCACCACTAAAGTATTCGTGTGATGCCTACTTTATCTATAGAATATATTCATGACTCATAATAGCTGCCCTTAAGCTTGTATAGGAACTCATTCAATATTTGACCCCTCGGGTGAGAGACCGTGTTTGTGTGACCCCTCTGAATACCTGATAACTGTCTCCAAGTATTCATGTTAAAAGTATTGGATACGAAGTGCGTTAAATTTATTATTTTGGTTTACTAACTGCAGGGTATAGGAGTGGCGCAATGGTATTCCTGCTGAGCTAGTAACTCTTGGGTCACGAGTTCAAATCCAAACGTGTTATTGGATTTGATCAATTGTACTGTGCTTATTGTCAGTATATTACAACAAGGACCACCGTCAATTGTACTGTGCTTATTGTCAGTATATTACAACAAGGACCACCGTCAATTGTACTGTGCTTATTGTCAGTATATTACAACAAGGACCACCGTCAATTGTACTGTGCTTATTGTCAGTATATTACAACAAGGACCACCGTCAATTGTACTGTGCTTATTGTCAGTATATTACAACAAGGACCACCGTCAATTGTACTGTGCTTATTGTCAGTATATTACAACAAGGACCACCGTCAATTGTACTGTGCTTATTGTCAGTATATTACAACAAGGACCACCGTCAAGCCATAATATAATTCCCTTGCTGTTTTTAATACATTAGTATTGTGTGAATAATTCCATATTGAACATATACAATGGAAGAGAGTACTTTGTGAGTGAGAACCTAAATAGGTGGTATGAGTGTGTGTGAAGTCCAAGGTGATTGAGTCAAGTTGACGTGAGAGTGGCGATGAAGGTTCTTGATGCTGAACCGCACTGGGCTAATTAAGGTAGGACTATGTCTGGAGGTCGAGTTGGAACATTATCACACACACACACACACACACACACACACACACACACACACATTTTAAAATATAATGATAAAATAATCATAATAATAATAATAATAATTGTAATAATAATCATATAACAAGACCGTGTTAACAGTTTCAGTTTCATTATGATATTATTTTACTCTGAATAAACCAAACTGTTGAAATGGATCATGAAGGGAAGTAAGGACCAACATATTTAATAAGCCTCATAAGGCTCCTTTAAACCAACATATCAATTCATCAATTCCTTCATTCTGAAAATTGACGAGGACAGATGCTAAATATTCCCATGCACCTGGAAGAACTGATTTACAATAGAAAAGTATTGATTAATAATTACCTAGGAGACAGGCGGATATGTGTTTTATTTGGATGAATACCGGAGGAAAAAATAAATAAAAAAAACTTGGCCAAGCGGCTAATTTACTTAGTGACTCTAGCACGATAGTAGTTCTTAATCTGGCTACCATTAAGCAACCTTACTGAGCTTGGTAAGCCCTTCTCTCAGTCGGTGTTAATAAGACAGTGGTTCAGGAACAGTACGTACGTTGCTAGGTTGGGTCCTTTGTGGTCTATGCACCTGTTAGTGTTGTTCCCTCTCATGAGCTTTACGCTATTCATAGTGCAGTTTGGTTCAGTACATGATTAGATTGATATTAATTATTAGATAAATATACATTAATCGTGGTCATGTATTGCATCTTTAACTGTCTTGAAGGTGTAATGGTTAGGACGAAGGATCACAATTTTTCATTAATTTATTGTGTATTTACTATGTGTATGAAGGAGACAATAGGCAAAGCTGCCTGTGACAAGTGTCCCCCCTCCTACCCCCCCCCCCCCCATCAAAGTTGAAAGATTGACAGGAAGCCAAATTCAAATTGGGACTGATTGATGTTAAGAACCAACATTAATTAAGATTAATTAAAATACCCAAAACATAGGCAATAGTCCAGTGTGAAGGGTCTCCAATAAACAAGTTAATTTGATAAAATCCATGTCTGACATCCCGTATCGCTTGATTGAGTCTCTGCATAATTATATACAATACACTTTCCATGTTCTATATTTGTATTGGTTTGTTACATATAAATGTATATAGAAAGGCAATAGGTTGGAGTAAAGTTAACTTGGGCAAGGTTAGAGTAGTTCGACTAATATATAGTAGATATTGCCATATTACGAATATTTAAGAGTGGATTGTTTAAAAGCAATTTGGCTCCAGTAGATATTAATCCTAAGTTGTTGCTGTGGTGCCACCTCTTCACTCGGCCAGGTTGACAATATGTTCGTAAT
This sequence comes from Paralithodes platypus, assembly GCA_032716605.1. Lineage (NCBI taxonomy): Eukaryota > Metazoa > Arthropoda > Malacostraca > Decapoda > Lithodidae > Paralithodes > Paralithodes platypus. Next base: position 29,758,637 of record CM064523.1, read on the forward strand.
GCCCAATGTGCACTTCAACACTTTTATGGTGTAAGGTGTGAGGGTGTGGCTTACTGATAAGAGTATCTTTCCTGGTGGTAGTGTGGAGAATGCAAGTCCATCACACACACACACACACACACACACACACACACACACACACACACAGTATACTCTTGCATTCATGACCACGTTAAAGTACTGATTGATATAATGATATTGCCATATCTATACTATATGTGGCGTATTTTATAATTGCGAATATATATATTTTGTTCTAATTGAGTTCAATGTTCAGGTTGAAAATCTGGTTTCTGTTGTTTTAGTTGTTGCTGTCTGTTTGTTGTTGTTATTGTTGTTACAGTTGTGGTTGTTTTAGTTGTTGCTGTCTGTTTGTTGTTGTTATTGTTGTTACAGTTGTGGTTGTTTTAGTTGTTGCTGTCTGTTTGTTGTTGTTATTGTTGTTACAGTTGTGGTTGTTTTTAGTTGTTGCTGTCTGTTTGTTGTTGTTATTGTTGTTACAGTTGTGGTTGTTTTAGTTGTTGCTGTCTGTTTGTTGTTATTATTGTTACAGTTGTGGTTGTTTTAGTTGTTGCTGTCTGTTTGTTGTTGTTATTATTGTTACAGTTGTGGTTGTTTTAGTTGTTGCTGTCTGTTTGTTGTTGTTATTGTTACAGTTGTGGTTGTTTTAGTTGTTGCTGTCTGTTTGTTGTTATTATTGTTACAGTTGTGGTTGTTTTAGTTGTTGATGTCTGTTTGTTGTTATTATTGTTACAGTTGTGGTTGTTTTAGTTGTTGCTGTCTGTTTGTTGTTGTTATTGTTGTTACAGTTGTGGTTGTTTTAGTTGTTGCTGTCTGTTTGTTGTTGTTATTATTGTTACAATTGTGGTTGTTTTAGTTGTTGCTGTCTGTTTGTTGTTATTATTGTTACAGTTGTGGTTGTTTTAGTTGTTGCTGTCTGTTTGCTGTTTTTATTGTTGTTGGCCTCTTGTCCTGGTATGTGTGGCTGGTATGTACACGGTGAACTTCACTAAATTACTTGTGCAACTTAGCTGTACATATGTTGTACTGTTTATCATTTCAGTACACTGTTGAGCGTTCTATTGTTGCTGTGTCAAGGCGGAGTCACATATGATCATTTGCTTGTAACTTATTTTGGAAACTCATTTTGGCATCTTCATAATTTGTATTATTATTATTGTTATATATTTTTTATTTTATAAATCACCCACAACAATGTGCTTTCAGTGTTGTTGATACCTTCGTAGGGAATAGTCTATTTTGTTTTCACCTGGCGAAAAATTGAGCGCCTTAGCACCATATTTGTCGATAGTTCATGGGAAACTAAGAAACTTCTATATCACTGCATCATCATAATTCCAAATGCTCATCATTAACAACATATGTTGCTACACAATCTTCGCAATAGCTGAGTAATCAAATGGGCACACAAATTTACCTCCAGCTAAGATTTTTTTTACTATAGTTAGCTGGAATAAATGCTAGTGTGAAACCGCTTTCAGTCTGTTTTATCCTCCCTCTTTTTTTTTTTTTCATTGGACTTTTAATATTGCTTCCTTAGTTATGGAGTCGAGTTTGACTATTGAGTTACTGACTTCATTTTGTATTTTCTTTTTTATTCAGTTGCATCTATATTATATTGTTCGTTTAACAGGGTGAAAATTACTCCTTATGGTCAGTGAAAATAAAGCATCGTTATTTTTCTGATTCATGTATGTCTTCTTGTTTATCAAACACTAATTTGTTATATAAAGGGAGTGCGCTTTGATTAACAAATACAAAACATTTTTTTTTTTACATTCCGCTAGTGAGCCGAGGGATCATATCTTCCTCCTACTCCTAACAAACAACAAAAACAAATATATCTATAAATATATACAGGGTGTTTCAGTTGATGTTTTCATAAATGACAGGACGTATTCGTCAGACAATAGTAAGACTATTTTATTCTATGACGTTCGGGGTGATTATCTATAATTACAGAGATATTACACACACACGTTAACGATAGATACAACAAAAAACAGTGTAAGGGGTAAAAACGAATATTTCAAAGCTAGTGCAGAGCAGAAAGTCTTTGTTTACACGTGGATAACATTGTTAGAAAAGTATTTTGAAATTGCTATAGGGATGATCAAAATAATATAATATTCCATTCAAGGGTTGAAGACTCGAATCCATAGAGCGATCCCGAAACACTTTCCTAACCTGGTTATTCAGGTGTAAACAAGCCTTTCTGCCTTCGCTAGCTTTGAAACATTTGTTTTTACCCCTTAGACTGCATTTTGTTGGTATCTGTCAATAATTTTTGATGTTTAATATCTCCGTAATTATAAATACTCACCTCGAACGTCATAGAATAAAATAGTCTTATTATTGCCTGACGAATACGTCCTGTCATTTATGAAAACATCAACTGAAACACCCTGTATATAAACTATGGGTTAATATATAGCTTCTATCGAATACAATGTAATTACCTCCGCCAGCGGAGTTGGACAGGGCCATGTTTTTTGTATTCGTTTGTCTGTCTGTTTGTTTGCAAACAAGATATCTAAGAAAATTTATGAACTGAAGCTCACAAAATTTGGTGGGTAGAGAGGATGTGTGCCAAATATGAAGTTTATTTTTGGAGGCGATCGGTAGAGCGCATACCTCCGTCAGCGTAGGCGGCTCACAAAGTTATGAACCGATTTTCACGAAATTTCGTGGATACATAGAATATGTGCCCAAGACGAAGTGTTTCCATTTTGGAGGCGATCGGTAGAGCGCATGCCTCCACCAGATTATGCAGAGTTATGCGCTCTCCCGAGTGCCTCTCTAATTTATAAAACCGGTCAACATCATTTAAAGTAAAATGTTAAAAACAGCTTTGTCAAAGGGTCAATTAAAATAAAATAAATAGTTAACGAACTTATAAAAAGGTTTAAAGTACTATATGGTTTTGACAAAGTTGTTTACTAAAAGTTGTTTAGCCTTAACCCCTTGAGATGTAGAACCGCGAATCGAGTGGTTTGGATTTTTTCTTCTTAAGTGTTCTATCCCGCTAATTGCGTTTCTCAAGCCAAGGAAAGCCTTCAGTACTTTGGTGGCAAAAAATAAACAACTCATCCGTGTGAAATTCTCGCTACGAATAGCGATCGATGTGAAGAAAATAGGCAAGCTATTGGCGACGCTGTGTGATAATATGTCACACAACGAGAATATCAATACTGGAGTGAGTGGCCAGACTGTGTTCACAGTCAGACATGGGAGTCCGCCTGCCATGGCACCCTCCTGTGACTGGTACGTATATGTATGTAAAATACATTATGAGAGTGTTGTGCGGTATTTAGGTGAACATATTTTGTAAATATAGTTAAACTATAGTAGTTATAGTGTTTTGTGTAAAGATGTTTAATTTTTAAACTGTTACGATGCTATTCATATATGAAAAGTGCGTATTTATGAATATTTGTCGAAATAAAAAAATATTAAGCCTAAGAAGTTCATTGGTATTATATTCTCTTTGTCAAGGGGTCAATTAAAATAACATAAATTATTAATTAACTTATTAAAATATTGTTATAATAATTGATATTGGTTCAGGAGTAATTTATCGAGAGGACTTCCCTAAGTGGTTAAGGCCCCATTAATTGCTCTTTCCATTCACATATGCATAGCCTACGTGAGTTGCAGTTGGGATGTGTGTACATGCTTAGATTGATATGCAGGATTCGAAGTTGCATAATAAATCGTAGGCAGTGTCCACCAACCTTTAACTGTCTTCGTGGTGCGATGTATAAGGTGTTGATATTCGGTGTGAGCATCCTGGGTTCGAATCCACGGACTGCCACATGTGTTTGTAAATTTCATTAATCGATTTTAGGAGTATGGTTGGTTGTTGGAAGGAACATAATAATATCTTATGGGTTTGACAATGTAGGTTACAGAACGTTGTTTAGACGCAACCATGATTGGAAGTTTGAGCTGAAATTAATTATTTTATTAAGTTTATGAGGAATTGTTGGAGTCAGAAGATTAGTTGAGCATCGCTAGCCTACTGCAGAGTATATGTAAATGCTTTCACATATAAGATATCTACCGCATTAAGAATATTATACGCAACATAATGAAAGGTAAGTTACTGTAGTAGTTGCAATACTTTGATAAGAGCTTTATGGACTATCCGACATTTTCTGTCTTATAGAGTATATTTGTTTCTACTGTTTTTAATTAACATTATACGATTTTACTCAGCTCTATGTCTGCTGTAGTTGACAATGCTCAACTAACCTGACTCCAACAGTCCTTCATAAATTTAATACACTAATTAATAATAGCCAGAAAAAATAAATAAATTAAGAATGCATAATAGAACACTGAAATGGTAACACCGCTTTCTTACTCATTCCATTCTCTTCCCCACTGTCACCACCACCCTCTCCTCTTTAGCTCTCATAACTATCGCCATCACCACCACCACCACCCTCTCTTATTTAGCTCTCCATAACGCACCACCACCACAACCCTCTCCTCTTTAGCCCACCATAACTATCAGCACCACCATCACCCTCTCCTCTTTAACTCACTATAACCATCACCACCACCACCACCACCCTCTCCTCTTTAGCTCACTATAACCATCACCCTCTCCTCTTTAGCTCACTATAACTATCACCACCACCACCATCACCCTCTCCTCTTTAGCTCACTATAACCATCACCACCACAACCCTCTCCTCTTTAGCCCACCATCACCCTCTCCTCTTTAGCTCACTATAACCATCACCACCACCACCACCCTCTCCTGTTTAGCTCACTATAACCATCACCACCACCACCACCACCCTCTCCTCTTTAGCTCACTATAACTATCACCACCACCACCATCACCCTCTCCTCTTTAGCTCACTATAACCATCACCACCACCCTCTCTTCTTTAGCTCACTATAATCACCACCACCATCACCCTCTCCTCTTTAGCTCACTATAACCATCGCCACCACCACCCTCTCCTCTTTAGCTCACTATAACTATCACCACCACCACCATCACCCTCTCTTCTTTAGCTCACTATAACCATCACCACCACCACCACCCTCTCCTCTTTAGCTCACTATAACCATCACCACCACCACCACCACCACCCTCTCCTCTTTAGCTCACTATAACTATCACCACCACCACCACAACCCTCTCCTCTTTAGCTCACTATAACCATCACCACCACCATCACCCTTTCCTCTTTAGCTCACTATAACCATCACCACCACCATCACCCTCTCCTCTTTAGCTCACTATAACCATCACCACCACCATCATCCTCTCCTCTTTAGCTCACTATAACCATCACCACCACCACCATCACCCTCTCCTCTTTAGCTCACTCTAACTATCACCACCACCAACACAACCCTCTCCTCTTTAGCTCACTATAACCATCACCACCACCATCACCCTCTCCTCTTTAGCTCACTAAAACCATCACCACCACCACCATCACCCTCTCCTCTTTAGCTCACTATAACCATCACCACCACCACCATCACCCTCTCCTCTTTAGCTCACTATAACCATCACCACCACCACCACAACCCTCTCCTCTTTAGCCCACCATAACTATCAGCACCACCATCACCCTCTCCTCTTTAGCTCACTATAACCATCACCACCACCATCATCCTCTCCTCTTTAGCTCACTATAACCATCACCACCACCACCATCACCCTCTCCTCGTTATCTCACTATAACTATCACCACCACCACCACAACCCTCTCCTCTTTAGCTCACTATAACCATCACCACCACCATCACCCTCTCCTCTTTAGCTCACTAAAACCATCACCACCACCACCATCACCCTCTCCTCTTTAGCTCACTATAACCATCACCACCACCACCATCACCCTCTCCTCTTTAGCTCACTATAACCATCACCACCACCACCACAACCCTCTCCTCTTTAGCCCACCATAACTATCAGCACCACCATCACCCTCTCCTCTTTAGCTCACTATAACCATCACCACCACCACCACCACCACCCTCTCCTCTTTAGCTCACTATAACCATCACCACCACCCTCTCCTCTTTAGCTCACTATAACCATCACCACCACCACCATCACCCTCTCCTCTTTAGCTCACTATAACTATCACCACCACCACCACCACCCTCTCCTCCTTAGCTCACTATAACCATCACCACCACCACCCTCTCCTCTTTAGCTCACTATAACCATCACCACCACCCTCTCCTCTTTAGCTCACTATAACCATCACCACCACCACTATCACCCTCTCCTCTTTAGCTCACTATAACCATCACCACCACCACCCTCTCCTCTTTAGCTCACTATAACCATCACCACCACCACTACCACCCTCTCCTCTTTAGCTCACTATAACTATCACCACCACCACCACCACCACCCTCTCCTCTTTAGCTCACTATAACCATCACCATCACCACCCTCTCCTCTTTAGCTCACTATAACTATCACCACCACCAACATCACCCTCTCCTCTTTAGCTCACTATAACCATCACCACCATCACCCTCTCCTCTTTAGCTCACTATAACTATCACCACCACCACCATCACCCTCTCCTCTTTAGCTCACTATAACCACCACCACCCTCTCCTCTTTAGCTCACTATAACCACCACCACCATCACCCTCTCCTCTCCTCTTTAGCTCACTATAACCATCATCACCACCACCCTCTCCTCTTTAGTTCACTATAACTATCACCATTCAGATGTTCTAAGCAATATCACCGTTACAGAGAGAGAAGTATTGAATTGTTTAGATAAACTCAAGGTAAATAAACACCCTCTCCTCATTAGCTCGCTATAACTATCACCACCACCACCCTCTCCTCTTTAGCTCACTATAACCATCACCACCACCACCATTACCCTCTCCTCTTTAGCTCACTATAACTATCACCACCACCACCACCCTCAGCTCTTTAGCTCACTATAACTATCACCACCACCACCACAACCCTCTCCTCTTTAGCTAACCATCACCACCACCACCATCACCCTCTCCTCTTTAGCTCACTATAACTACCACCACCACCACCACCCTCTCCTCTTTAGCTAACCATCACCACCACCACCACCACCACCCTCTCCTCTTTAGCTCACTATAACTATCACCACCACCACCACCCTCTCCTCTTCAGCTCACTATTACTATCACCACCACCACCACCCTCTCCTCTTTAGCTCACTATAACTATCACCACCACCACCCTCTCCTCTTTAGCTCACTATAACTATCACCACCACCACCATCACTCTCTCCTCTTTAGCTCACCATAACTATCACCACCACCACGACCACCCTCTCCTCTTCAGCTCACTATAACTATCACCATCACCCTCTCCTCTTTAGCTCACTATAACTATCACCACCACCACCACCATCCTCTCCTCTTTAGCTCACTATAACTATCACCACCACCACCACCCTGTCCTCTTTAGCTCTCTATAACTATCACCACCACCACCACCACACTCTCCTCTTTAGCTCACTATAACTATCGCCACCACCACCACCACCCTCTTCTCTTTAGCTCACTATAGCTATCACCACCACCACCATCACCCTCTTCTCTTTAGGTCACTATAACCACCACCACCACCCTCTCCTCTTTAGCTCACTATAACTATCACCACCACCACCATCACCCTCTCCTCTTTAGCTCACTATAACTATCACCACCACCACCCTCTCCTCTTTAGCTCACTATAACCATCACCACCATCACCCTCTCCTCTTTAGCTCACTATAACTAGCACCACCACCACCATCACCCTCTCCTCTTTAGCTCACTATAACTCACCACCACCACCACCACCATCCTCTCCTCTTTAGCTCACTATAACTATCACCACCACCACCATCACCCTCTCCTCTTTAGCTCACTATAACTATCACCACCACCACCCTCTCCTCTTTAGCTCACTATAACTATCACCACCACCACCCTCTCCTCTTCAGCTCACTATAACTATCACCACCACCATCACCCTTTCCTCTTTAGCTCACTATAACTATCACCACCACCACCCTCTCCTCTTTAGCTCACTATAACTCATCACCACCACCATCACCCTTTCCTCTTCAGCTCACTATTGCTATCACCACCACCACCATCACCCTCTCCTCTTTAGCTCACTATAACTATCACCACCACCACCACCTTCTCCACCACCACCACCTCTCTCACCACCACCATCACCCTCTCCTCTTTAGCACACCATAGCTATCACCACCACCACCCCCTCTTTAGCTCACTATAACTATCACCACCACCACCATCACCAACACTCTCACCACCACCATCACCCTCTCCTCTTTAGCTCACTATAGCTATCACCACCACCCTCTCCTCTTTAGCTCACTATAACTATCACCACCACCACCCTCCCCTATTTAGCTCACTATAACTATCACCACCACCACCCTCTTCTTTTTAGCTCACCATAACTATCACCACCACCACCCTCTCCTCTTTAGCTCACTATAACTATCACCACCACCACCACCCTCTCCTCTTTAGCTCACTATAACTATCAGCACCACCATCACCCTCTCCTCTTTAGCTCACTATAACTATCACCACTACCACCACCCTCTCCACCACTATCACCCTCTCCTCTTTAGAACATTATAAGTATCACCACCACCACCGGTACCTTCTCCACCACCACCACCACGGGGCACCACCACTCTCACCTCCACCATCACCCTCTCCTCTTTAGTTCACCGTAACTTTCAACAAAACACACACTTACTAAACATGCTGACACCTACTCACTTTTTGTCTCCTTCCCCCCCCCCCCCCTCTCTCTCTCTCTCTCTCTCTCTCTCTCTCTCTCTCTCTCTCTCTCTCTCTCTCTCTCTCTCTCTCTCTCTTCAACAGCTACCTATCCTGACAGGCCACCATTATCCCCCCAATTACCCCTGTTACCTGGTTCCTACCTGTCTGGCTAATTAATCTCCTTGTTTACCTGTCTATTAGCCTCTCATCCCACCACCCACCCACCCTGCTTTTAATTACTTGAGAGAGAGAGAGAGATATATATATAGAGAGAGAGACTTGACTTAATAACCTATATTTACAGCCCCCATAGAACGGTTGCAGGCAAACAATTATACATTGCAATACAATAATTGTTTGTGGTACAATAATTCAGTTACAGTTGGGCACAACATATAAATATCTAGGCCATGACTGTGCACTATGGGCCTTCAATACTGTAATACAGTAATTCAATTCCAACTGAACCCATAATATCAATGGCTTAGCCATGTGCAACATGAGCCTATTTGACTAAACATAACATCAATACAGACATTAAAGTTTCTTTATATAAGGAGAGAGAAAACCAAAATATATAATTATAAAATAAAATTGTACTGCGTTCCTCAATTACATTCCTGTAAGCACACACGCGCACGCATCCATACACACAGTGTATATTATTATCGCCAATAACAACACTTCATATAAGAACATACCATTACTATTAACACAAACACACACACAGACCCGCACGGACGCACACACATTCACTCACAAAATAACAGTAGCACAAAACGCCACACACACACACAGACACATCATGACCACCATAGCTGTTCGTTACCTAACTACCGTCCTGTTGTCACTTCTGTATTCAGCCGTCAGTTTGGTGATGTCAGGTCTGTCTTATTACTTCAGGCGGAGGCACACAACATCTTTTTCCGGCAATTTTATAGTCTTCTATTATTTTTCTTGCAACTTGGCAGGGCTATTTTTCTGCGGTATTGGTGACTGTGGTATATATATTATCGTGAATCTAGGAATTGTCACCCCTTGCCTCTTTTAACTCAGGGTGGGCTGAAGCAAATGAGCCGAAATTATCCACATCTTTTTCCTGCCTGAATCTTCCCAAATAGTATAACTGTCAGCTCATTTGGTTGGCGGCCGGAATTTCAAGGTTCGCCAGTATGAGCAGACTTGTAGTGAAGGAAATATTACTTTATGTGATTGTAATTTTAGAAGTTGTCAGGCCAGCATTGTTGAACAAAATTTGCCGTGAAAACCTGATCATGTGAATCCGCAAATTAAATTATTTACCATTGGTCAAGTCAACAACACAACACCTTTGCAAAATACTTTGGTAATGCTGCCAGCAATAATAGTTACCGATCGGAAATTTCTAGAAAAACGGTCGTGTGAATCTGTGTCCTCCTTTCGTTATTTCATAATGATCATATAGTTTTAAACTGGTATCATGCGAGCGTTTTCTCTCGTATTCTATAGTCAACACTCATCTGGCAGCTAATGAGTTAAACTGTAACAATAATTATGTCGCCTATTTCAGTGTCCGATACCAGTGCAAAAGAATCCAGAAATGTTGCCGGATTTTTTTTTTGCCGAATAATGTTGACCATTAAATTTGCTATAAAAGCTATCGTCTGATACCCTCTTAAGGCGAAGTCCCATGCCCACTTTGTCCAGCAATTTTCCAGTGGCAACTATACATTATTACATTGTTGGTTCTGTATTTCTAAGATATTCTGCATCGTCAACAGATGTTAGACATCTCGCTGCCTGACCATCATGCTAGCCAGTACAGTACAAACATTAATTATAAAACTTGATAGGTTATGATATGTTTCATTATGTTGTTCGGTTAGGTTAGGTTGGGCTAGGTTAGTTTACATTAGTCTAGGTTAGGTCAGGTTGGGCTAGATCGGGTTGGGTAGGGTTAGGTACGGTAAGTTAAGTTAGGCTAGCTTAGATTAAGTTAGGTTAGATTAGGCTGGTAGCAAGTTGGAGATGTAGCGAGATGTCTTATACATCCTCTACCTGTTCCCCCCCCCCCCTCCACCCCCTCCCCTCCCTGTCACTCACCTTAATGACTTCCTTATGACCGTATCTGTAGTTTATCTTGGACAATTACGGTGTCATACCGAGCTCCGATAGATGGCTAAAGTTGGGCTATTAAATCACACGGGTCTTATTAATTTCATGGGTACTGTACTAATTTTGGGTATTTGATTGTTTTAGTAATATAGCTAAAGATATGTGATAATCAATAATACTAATAGGCCTACTATTACTACTACTACTAATGCTACTACTATTATTATTATTACTACTACTAATAATAATATTAATAATAATAATAATAATAATAATAATAAATAACTATAATATTAATTAATGAATAAATAAAGCCGAGACCATTTTGCGTGTTTTTTTCGGAATATTAAGTGTGATAGTGCGGATCACAAACCACCGGATAAACGTAATGTGACTCAGCCTTTTTTCTGAATAGTATTGTTAACTTTATAAATATAATGATATAGTACTGAAATAACAACAAACTACGGTATACACAATTAGCTTTTGTATTTAGCTGGATATTATAAGTTAATGTCACCAAGTAATGTCACACGTATGTTTAGGAATTCTTTTAATCCAAATAGTATCTACAACTATTCAGCATCGTGGTAACATGGGCTTGTGAACATTTGTAACGTACTGTGATACGTGGTCAAGACACGTATCTGGCATTATGAATAATGTAAGTTATAGTGTTGATGTACAATTTGTATTTTTAGCCAACGGATGAGCTTCATGCCAACATTAATATCTTGTTGTATTGTTGTATGCAATGTGAAAAGAAAGCTATCGTATCTTAACACTAAAGTCATTACTGCATAGATATCTGTCCTATAGAAATAGAAAAATACATGAAAGCCATAGAAGAAAATGTGTGATAGCAAATACAAATTATCATCCCCTGTATATTATGATCACCAACAACAAACATCACTCACACTGAAGACATTTGTCATCAAGATGCCTACTTCGGATTTCAACATATTTAATGTTGACTTATTAATAAATATATTGCCATCGCCAGACAATATTACTCCGATGAGATTATTGGAGTCACACGAGCCTTCGTTGCTGGTTTTCAATCGGTATTTTGATTACTGGATACATTTATGTGCTCTTTAGCAGGCGTGTTCAACTCCTGTAGACTTATCACAAAATTAATGTGTGTGTTGCTTAATTTATATTGAAGTTTAATTTAAATTTACCAGATACATATATTTGTGCAAAAATATGTCCGAAAAGGTACGGTAATCGTGTGACTCTACCGCATGAACCTATATACATGATATTTATCATCTTACGGGTCTGAATTACAATTTCTTGTAAAGCTCTAATTCAGAACCACTAGACAAAAAGTGCCGATAACATAATTATTACCGATATGTGCAATATAATAAATATGCTATCGGCAATTTTTGCTTGGCCGCTTTTTAATTAAAGTTGTACAATAATAACATGTAACCCAGCTACCTAAGATTATATACTTTTAGTCTAGTTGTCCATACTACTGCCTCGTATTCCTACAAGACAAATATTGCTGATCGAAAATTATCGCCAGATAAATTGTGCGTGCGACTCCAGTTCATATGAAAATAGTTGCTAAACGAAATTAATCAGTCAAACGAATTTTAAAGGTGACCTAACTTTGTTGTTCTATTTTTGTGTTTCTCAATATTTATGTTCAACCCACCTCAGTACGATAGCAACATATATATCTTGCTTTGGCTAACGCAAGTTGAATATTTCTCTAGCTCCCGTGGGACACAAAAGGTTAATATAATGTTAAGCCATATGATATCCAAAGATTCTGTCCATGCTGAATACAATCGTCTAATCTTGTATTGTATGTATATGTATATACTCAGGCACAAAACACCATTGCTGGAGGTGGCCAACTCGAGACAGAGCCCGAACAGAACCAACATTTATAGTTCCAATTCCTTTGGTCCGGGACCACTTTTGCGTTCCCTCGCCTCTTTCTCTGTCTCGTCTAGTGGGTGAATCTTAACCGAAACAAATGGAATATGACGTTAGTGCAACATATGTGTGATACAACAAGGAAAACAAAATACAAAACAAATCAAGCATAGTCCAAAATTCGTCTTATACGTGCATTCGGGTTTGGCCTTACGAAACATATGTGGGTTCCGGCAACTTGTATAATAATTGTATTACATAAGAACATAAGAAAATGGGAGTCTGCAGAAAGCCGATTGGCCTAAGCAAGGCAGATCCCTGTCCCACACATCCCCAATTCATTACAAAGCCCAATTATAGGCTTCACACTCTAATACCCTGAGGATCATCTTACCAAAACGGTTAGAGATTAACGCAGGATTATGGAGGTCTGCAGAGCGCTGATTGGCCCAACCCGGCTGATCCCCCTTCACACCCAACCCTTCTCGTCCATATGCTTATCCAATTTTATCTTAAAGCTCCCTACAGTTTTAGATCCCACTATAGCACTTGGTAGTCCATTCCACCCGTCTACAACTCTGTTACCAAACCAATACTTGCCTATATCTTTTCTGAAACGAAATTTATCTAATTTGAAACCATTGGTACGAGTTCTTTCGCTATCACTGAGCTTTAGTACATTTGCCATGTCCCCTTTGTTAATCCCACTAACCCACTTGAACACCTCTATCATATCCCCTCTAACTCTGCGTCTCTCTAACGAATGTAAACCTAATTTCTTCAACCTTTCTTCATACGAAAGATTTCTAATATTATGGATCATTTTTGTCATTCTACGCTGTACTCTCTCCAATGAATCTATGTCCATTCTGTAATAAGGACACCAAAATTGGACAGCATAATCCATATGGGGTCTCACTAATGACAAGTAAAGTTTTAAGATAACATCAGCAGTTCTGTTACTCACACTCCTAGAGATGAACCCGAGAATCCTGTTTGCCTTATTACGAACGCTTATACACGGTTTTCTAGGCTTCAAATCATTGCTAACAAACACACCTAGATCTTTCTCGCAGTCTGAATTTTCTAATTCTAAATTAGCTAGTTTATATTTAACATTTGTTTGCATCTTCCCTATCTTTAATACCTTGCATTTGTCAATGTTAAACTTCATCTGCCAATTTACTGACCATTCATGTAAGGTATCTAGATCCCTTTGGAGGCACTCTATATCGCTATCTGAATCAATTGATCTCCCTATTTTAGTATCGTCTGCGAATTTACTTATCCTACTAGTTATACCTAAATCTAGGTCATTTATGTATATAAGAAACAACAGGGGACCTAATACCGATCCCTGGGGGACACCACTTTTGACTGCTCCCCATTCTGACTTGGTACCATTTATGCTGACTCTCTGCTTCCTACCAATTAGCCATGACCTAATCCATCCTAACAACGCCCCACCTATTCCATGTGCCTCAACCTTTCTCATCAATCTCTCATGAGGGACTCTGTCGAAAGCTTTACTGAAATCTAAATATATAATATCATATGACTTGTCATTATCTACTGCTTCATATACCTCTGAGAAAAAACTAAGCAAATTAGTAAGGCAAGACCGTCCCTGAGTGAATCCATGCTGAGAAGAATTGATTAAGTTAAATGTTTCTAAGTGGTTTCTCATTTTCCTAGCAATAATTGACTCTAGTAGTTTTCCTATGATTGAAGTGAGACTAATGGGACGGTAATTGGATGCTATTGATTTATCACCTTTTTTGAAGATCGGAACTACATTTGCAAGCTTCCAAGCTTCTGGAACTATACCTGTTTCTAATGACTTGTTAAATAGAAATGTTAATGGATAACTTAACTCATCTCTGCATTCTTTTAATACTCTAGCATATACCTCATCAGGACCAGGCGATTTATGAGGTTTCAGTCTGTCAATTTCCTTAACCACATCATTTCTACTTATAGTAACCGTACTTAACCTATTTTCTATACTATCGCTGTATACCTTACGGACTTCTGGAAACTGTGCCAAATTTTCATTAGTAAAAACGGAAAGAAATTGACTATTTAATGTACTGCACATTTCTAAATCACTTTCTGTCAATTTTCCTATCGAAGTTTTAAGGGGACCAATTACATCTCTAACCTTGGATTTATATAGTTGGTAAAAAGCTTTAGGATTATTTTTTGAATCATTGGCAACCTTAATTTCATAATTTCTTTTTTCTTTACTAATATCCTTTTTTACCTGTCGTGATAGATTCTGATAGTAAGCAAGTAGGTGAATTTCGCCTTTTTTAATTTTTCTATATATTCCTCTCTTTTTTCCTAGAAGATCTAATAGTCTATTATTCATCCATTTGGGTTGGTTCTGTGTAGATCTAAATTTTCTTTTGGGGATATATTTATTTTGCGCATTGAATACTGACTTGATAAAATTATCGTATGTATCTACCAAGTTTGACGTCTCCTCCTGACTTAAGATGACAGGTGCCTGAGAAAGGATACACTCATTTGGACACCTGGATCGACTTAATTTTTTGACCATAGGGTCAGCTAACAGGGCTTCTCTTAACCCACCATAATTGGCTTTTCTGAAGTCAGGTATTGATGTTGTATTCTCTCTGATATTACCTTTCCATTGTATATTAAAATACACAGAATTGTGATCACTATTTCCTAGGTGGTCCCCGATTTCTACACTATTTATCATATGTTCATTGTTACTGAAAACTAAATCGAGAATATTATCACCTCTAGTCGGCGTATCTATGAATTGAGATAAAAAACTATCTTGTACTACCTCAATAAACTCCTTTGAATCAGAGTCGCCTATTTGTTGCTGCCAATCTATATTAGGGAAATTAAAATCCCCCATAATGCACACGTTGCTAAGCCTTGATGCTATTTTAATTTCCTCCCATAATGATGTTCCGTCATTTCTACTCATATTTGGCGGTCTATACATAACTCCAATAACTAAAGTCTCACTACCTTCGTTAACTTCTACCCAAACACTTTAATTTTCATTATTTACTCTAATACCTGATTTAGTACAGCTTTTTAATGAACTCCTGACAAACACTGCTATACCGCCACCCCTCTTACTTGTTCGGTCATATTTAAACAAACTATATCCCGGTATATCAAACTCTGCTAAAAAATGCCTGGTTTCTGTATTAATCCATGTTTCAGTTAGCGCTATTATGTCTATATTTTCTTTGCTAACCAGTGCTCTAAGTTCGTTCATTTTGTTACATAAACTCCTGCAATTTGTATAATAAACACTCAAACTATTACTTGTATTTGCAACTATTTTTCTATTGTTTTTAACTAATTTATTTTTACCTGTTGAACTACTGGACCTAGACGGAAAATCTACGCTATCAGAATGTTCGTTATTACTATCAATTTGATGTGGCTGGGATTCTATTTTACTTACACACCTATGGTTTATTAACAAAACCCCGCAACAAACTTGTCGAGTGAGCTGGCTAAGGTCGAAACTCCTAGTCGAGAGAGATGTACTCCATCCTGGGCATACAGTTCATCCTTACCGTAGAAGAGGGTCCAGTTATCCAGGAATGGAATAGTATTTGCCTTGCAATACTTCTCCAGCCGGCTATTTACACCAATAGCCCTGGAGGACCATTCCTTCCTTACCCCTCTTCTTGGTAGGATACTGTGTACCACAGGAACTCCACCCTTCTCCTTGATCCTCTCCAACATTTCCTGGTACGTGGTGAGCAACTCCTCAGTCCTGCATTTCCAAATGTCGTTGCTCCCTGCGTTGAGGAAGATGATGGGGTCCTCTCCACTCGCTTCCATCCATTTTTCTTATTCGTATTTTCGTATTCTTATCGCAATGTCAGTGTCAGAGTAAGTAATAAATACCGGCCCTTTCTTAAACATTTATATATTTTCAACGGATATCCGTCTGTCTCTAAATTGCGTAAAACTAAGAAAATATCTACAGTCGCTTGAAATTCGATTTAGTAAGTACAACAATTAAAGATACTAAGATGACCTTGATTGAAACATTCGGACTAGCATCTAATTACAAAAAAAAAAAAAAAAAAAAAAAAAAAAAATATATATACATATATATATTGATTCACTAGACCCCCGACGGATATTCTCGATCTTCATTTTTGTCTGGCAAACTTTTTAGGTTATTATTGGCATCGGAATTTAGATTGTAGTATAATACAGGTATAACAGGTATAATATTTAGATTGTAGTATATAGGCTACAGGTATAATATTTAGATTGTAGTATATAGGCTACAGGTATAATATTTAGATTGTAGTATATAGGCTACAGGTATAATATTTAGATTGTAGTATATAGGCTACAGGTATAATATTTAGATTGTAGTATATAGGCTACAGGTATAATATTTAGATTGTAGTATATAGGCTACATGTATAATATTAGATTGTAGTGTATAGGCTACAGGTATAATATTTAGATTGTAGTATATAGGCTACAGGTATAATATTAGATTGTAGTGTATAGGCTACAGGTATAATATTAGATTGTAGTGTATAGGCTACAGGTATAATATTAGATTGTAGTGTATAGGCTACAGGTATAATATTTAGATTGTAGTATATAGGCTACAGGTATAATATTAGATTGTAGTGTATAGGCTACATGTATAATATTAGATTGTAGTGTATAGGCTACAGGTATAATATTTAGATTGTAGTATATAGGCTACAGGTATAATATTAGATTGTAGTGTATAGGCTACAGGTATAATATTTAGATTGTAGTATATAGGCTACAGGTATAATATTTAGATTGTAGTATATAGGCTACAGGTATAATATTTAGATTGTAGTATATAGGCTACAGGTATAATATTTAGATTGTATATAGGCTACATGTATAATATTAGATTGTAGTGTATAGGCTACAGGTATAATATTTAGATTGTAGTATATAGGCTACAGGTATAATATTAGATTGTAGTGTATAGGCTACAGGTATAATATTTAGATTGTAGTATATAGGCTACATGTATAATATTAGATTGTAGTGTATAGGCTACAGGTATAATATTTAGATTGTAGTATATAGGCTACAGGTATAATATTTAGATTGTAGTATATAGGCTACAGGTATAATATTTTAGGAGGTTGATATTTTCCAAAGCTTTACGTCAGAAGCGGCCAGATAATATTAGTCTATAATTATACCAGGAGCTCATGCAATCCCGTATAAATCTGTTGATAACTTTATTGAGGTGAACTAAACCATGGTCTTTGGACATGGTGTTCATAACAAATAACAAACCAAGTTTACTATTAGATGTTTTCACCATAATTGTTACATAAGAACATAAGAACATAAGAAAATGAGAGTCTGCAGAAAGCCGATTGGCCTAAGCAAGGCAGATCCCTGTCCCACACAACCCCAATTCAATTACAAAGCCCAATTATAGGCTTCACACTCTAATACCCTGAGGATCATCTTACCAAAACGGTTAGAGATTAACCGTTATATTATTATATTATTATTATTATTATTATTATTATTATTATTATTATTATTATTAAACATTTTTGTTTTGCAATTCAATCTCCGTGTCAATTTCGGAAAAGAAAAACAAAATTGAAGATGTTGCCATCATCGATAATATGTCTTCAAGTGTATTTGTCGAAATAAGTTTTAGGGAAGTTAATTAATGTTAATTAAAATCCTTGATTGCAAGTTGCCTTGAAAATCGCTCCTTCATAGAGTATATCGTCTGGTAGTAAACAGAATAAAGATATTGTGGTATTCGGACAAACACAGAGAAGAGCCCTAAATAATGTACTCTCCATAATATATAAGAACCGAAAATGGGAAGTCTCTCATAAATGTGTTGCAGACTGCAGGTATGTGTGGGCTGAGGGTTTTTAGGAATGCAAATCAATCTGAATATAGATACATTTGCGGACAAGTCTAGCTCAATCTCAGCCCTCAAGTGTATAAACAAAGCTACGAAACGCAAGTATCAGTTTGAGATTGTGTTAGGGTATTCAATTGATTATTTGATAACTTCAACAATTTATAGACCGCATTATTGAACCTGAATGAACAATTGTCAACAGAAGCTGAACTCATTGATGCGCAGCTCCTGCTGTATTTGAAACTGTGATGGGTTTATCCATAGCATCATATAATTATGAACTAATGAAATTTGTCCAGATTTGTCAGAAATCTGCATACTCGTTCACCCACTTTTTTTTTAAATTCCGGTACAAAGACAACTGCACGCGAGAGTATTCAATCCCGGTATACCCCTTCACATAACGGGCACACTCTATGACACAAATTCTGGCCCTATTCCGAGATGGCTTTTAATTTACGGCCAGCATTTATGCATTAGAGTGTAAGAGGTTTATCTGTTAACGACTGTGCTTTGATTTATTATTGTAGCAAATAAGCAATACTGAACAAAATGTGATCTTTCATTAAATGTATCCAAAATATCACCATACATTTATGATCACAGTATTATAGTACTTAAATTATACAAACTTTTGATTCCCTAAGGTTTTACGCATATGCATAATACAGGCGTGCCAACAAGTATTCGTATAATAATCCACTTAGGTTTTCTCTTTAAATGGAACAGGATTTAACTTGATAAAACACACAAATAAAGCCCTTAAAACATTTTTTTTCTCAGTTTTAAGTTTATGATCTCACCCGGAGAGAAAGTTAAGTCAAAAGCCTGTGAACCCAACCAAACAACCACGCTCATAGGTCATCCCTTACCTTCAAAAATATAATATGGTACGCACTTTAGTGAAAAAGAGTCCCTACTACTTACCAGCAAAGCCTTTAAGGGGGGTGACTTGTTTTTGTTCTGTCCTTTTCTATCTTTCTCTGGCTTGTATCCATTTGGCCCCATTCAGCCTACTGTTTTAAGACGTTTATCCCCATCCAGGTGTAACGTTTTTACTGGTGACTGGTGAGCGGCAGCGAGCCAGCATATTTTTTATTTTTGTTTGACAGCAGGCTAAATTTGTACATTTTTCGATAGAACTGTGTCTCCGGCGAAGCCGGATTTCTTCATATAATGCTGGCTCGCTATCGCTCGCCAGGAAAAAAACAGACACCTAGATGGGGATAAACGTCTTAAAATAGTTGGCTGAATGGGGCCGAATGGATACAAGCCAGAGAAAGAGAGAAAAGGACAGAAATAACAAAAAGCAGGTCACCCCCCTTAAGCTATTTGTTTCCGGTTTATTGAGGGCGATGCTTTTTCAGAGAACAACATTAGGAGATGCGGTAGTGTTTTAAGCGTGAATGTACAATACTTAGGAGGTGCGGTAGTGTTTTAAGCGTGAATGTACAATAATTAGGAGGTGCGGTAGTGTTCTAAGCGTGAATGTACAATAATTAGGAGGTGCGGTAGTGTTTTATAGCGTTAATGTACAATAATTAGCAGGTGCGGTAGTGTTTTAAGAATGAATGTACAATACTTAGGAGGTGCGGTAGTGTTTTAAGCATGAATGTACAATAATTAGGAGGTGCGGTAATTTTAAGCGTTAATGTACAATAATTAGGAGGTGCGGTAGTGTTTTAAGCGTGAATGTACAATACTTAGGAGGTGCGGTAGTGTTTTAAGCATGCATGTACAATACTTAGGAGGTGCGGTAGTGTTTTAAGCGTGAATGTACAATAATTAGGAGGTGCGGTAGTGTTTTAAGCGTGAATGTACAATACTTAGGAGGTGCGGTAGTGTTTTAAGCGTGAATGTACAATAATTAGGAGGTGCGGTAGTGTTTTAAGCGTGAATGTACAATAATTAGGAGGTGCGGTAGTGTTATAAGCATGAATGTACAATAATTAGGAGGTGCGGTAGTGTTTCAAGCGTGAATGTACAATAATTAGGAGGTGCGGTAGTGTTTTAAGCGTGAATGTACAATAATTTACGAAATTTGTTGGATCTAGGTTTGACATTGTACTGATAATAACGAGTACCGGTACATCAATATATGTGATAGTATTAGCTAATTACAGTCCGTTGGTTATATAAACAAAAATGAGAAACTCGAAAGGAGCAGAGATTTTAAGCATTATAACTTTCTCTCAAAATTTTGCAACTATGAATCGAATTGTCATTGTCTCCACAATATCTTCAATATATATATGTTTTTTTCTTCTATTCCAACTACTTCCTCTTCCTCTTGAGAGCCTGTACATCCAACCGCTCAACACGGTGAAGCCCATGAGGTCTTGTTCCAGTCTAGGGAGTGAGACATGCGAAGCACTTAGAGTTCCACTCACAGCTCGAAGCAGCCCCATCTCTGAAGCCGCTTCGCCTTCGTGCTTCACTGTCTCACCACCTAGACTCGGACCCTCACTCTCAGAACCCCACCTATTGAGCAATTAACTCACTAGGCATGGCCCCCCTATAGAATATTTTGAATATGGGAATATTCATACAACGCTATTTAACCAGGGAACAATTACCGTATGGTATTTTTTTGGCGTTTCGTTTCGGTGAGCTTTGTAGTAATGCACTAATACTAGGTACAGCACAAATTCCATCCCAATAATATCTTCCCATTGATATATCGGGATTCGAACACGGGACCATTGGATTACCAGGCCAGTGGCAAGACCACTCCACCACACCTCCCCTACATATATATACTGAAAATATATACAAGACATTGGGCAGTAAACTGCATATTATTCATTAAACATTAAAGGCCCCAATGTTTTGTCTCCGAGGAGATTTATCGATGAGAGTAATCCGTTGAACACAAATCTCCGCCAGTGAAGCATTTTGTATTCATACAGTCATCACAATTATATTGCTGTACAATTTGCTTTTATGAATAGCGATCATTGCTTACGGAAATAATGGAAAGGGGGGAGGATGAAATGGTGAGGGAGAATCACCAAATTTCTTGTTGTGTATTCTATTAATATGTGATAAATTACAAACATTACTTAGAATAATAACATTTTGGTTCATATTTAGAACACATATAAAGTATGATTCGTTTGGAGGTTATTACGGAGGTGGATGAAATCACGCTAAATTATGTATATTTAATTGTCAGATTAAGAGGGTTAACCGAGTTTATTTTTTCTTAAATCTGAGATTAGTATGCTACATAAAATAGTCAGCAGGTAATAATTATATACAACAATTATAGTTGAAGGGAGAGGTTTTCCTAAGTGGTTATAGTACCGGTACTACAATCGTAAACGAAAGATTGCAGGTTGATAGTATCCTGGTAGCTCCAGGAAAGACAATATTGTTGTTACATAAGAACATAAGAACATAAGAAAATGGGAGTCTGCAGAAAGCCGATTGGCCTAAGCAAGGCAGATCCCTGTCCCACACAACCCCAATTACAAAGCCCAATTATAGGCTCAACACTCTAATACCCTGAGGATCATCTTACCATCTTTGCACCGAAGCTTGCCAGAAGCCCACCGGCAAGCTATAATATACCTTTTTTGTTTCCAAAACACTACAAATTAATTATCTATCTCCCATATGTCGCCTGTCCAGTTGGTAGCATTTATGTTGTAGATTTATTGGTCTGCAATATATTTTAGGACCTAGCAAGCCTACTGAAAGCCTTGTCTTGAGAATGAAGCATTAACAAACATAAAACAAAGCATAATTTATAATTAACATACAATATTTACTTTGTAAATAGAGGAAGATCATCAGCGGATTGTATAACAAATCGCCTTTTAAACCCATTATGTTCCTAATTTACATGAAACAGTTCGGAGGTAGTGGAACTAGAATATATATATATATTATATATAATCTATATTTTATTAATTTCACCACAACAGCAAACACCCCCAATGAAAGAAATTAAAGTATAGATGTGAAAATTAAATATACAGGCACTGTAAATACTAACGTGTCACATTGACCAGATAACACCGATGTCTAGATTAAAATTTTGAGATTGTCAGCTTAGCAAGATGTTATGTTAATGTTAAAGAAGCAAAAGTATGAAAGTTATTGTGAAGAACTAAAGCTTGTTTTATTGACCGATCATCTAGACAAATTGGTTCACCCATATCTCTTGGCTTAGAGACATTGGACTACAAATTATATTCTGGTCAATGCTACTACATTGTAAATACCGGTATTGTGAGCTTAATGTAACAAAAAAGACACACATGATATGCATTGCACTTGTGTTCAAAATAGCACAAAATAAATAAATTATCGATTAACTTTTAATGTGTATATTTGTTGTTGCATTTGAATAGACAATTTAACAGTGTAATTTGTGATTACAGAAGGGTTGAAGATACTATACTAATTACCTTCTCCGGTGGTGGGTTATCAGGTTCAGTGTGTGGGGAACCTCTGTAGTGGGGGCGTGGTAGTGGTTGTTGTAGGGGGGGTTGACTACTGCTACTATTACTACCCCCACTATCACCACCACTATCACTGTGTTGGGGCGAGTGTTGGTGGTGGTGTTGGTGATGCTGGTGGTGGTGTTGGAGGTGGTGTGGAGGGGTAATGCTGGTGGTGGGGTGCAGTGGCTGGGGGGCGTGGAGTAGGGATTGTGCTCCCTCCCCTCCCCCTCCTTGGCTTGTGTGAGAGGGGGGTGGCTGGGTGGCGTAGGGCTGATACATCACCTGTGCGCAACTCATATTTGATATGGATATACAAATATTTTCACCGCGCTATCAAATTTCGATTGCCGTTCTCCTGTATATTCTTTCCACAGATTGATCTGGCAATTTATCTTATTTATCCTTTTACAGTTATAGTTTCCGTCATTTATGTTTTGCGTCTACT
Source organism: Paralithodes platypus (assembly GCA_032716605.1). Classification (NCBI taxonomy): domain Eukaryota; kingdom Metazoa; phylum Arthropoda; class Malacostraca; order Decapoda; family Lithodidae; genus Paralithodes; species Paralithodes platypus. Next base: position 29,782,261 of record CM064523.1, read on the forward strand.
ATAAGCAAAGTACAGTGGTGCAATATTACATGTAATAGTTTTGTTCATAAATGTGCTTGTAATATAGTTACACGTTCAGGTACTCGTTCACAGAACTGATTGACTTTGCTATATCCCTCTTTATAGTTTAAAAATTTATAAAATACCTGGAGTAACGCAATAGGCTAATAGTTTCTTCAGATGTCGTTTCATTGTTGTTGATAATTACACGCCTGATAATGCTTGCTTATCAATAACGTTTGCAGGAAAGTTCCGGTTCTGCAATGACGGCTTGATTTTGTATCATCAGACTTATCACAACAGATGTCAAATTTTATTTATCCACTTTTTCAAAAGCACTATAGCAATATTTCAAAACCTCAAAATCTGTATAATGTTTGTGTACCAAATCTGTTTTATATATAGCAATATGTAGGTATGAAGTACTTGGATAAGTATATATTGATGTATATGCTTATTAATCGTTCACCAGTTCTCAAGTTATCACCTAGGTTCACATTTCATTGCACAATCTTAAGCAAGGATCATAAGTGCAAAATGTTTCTACGCAATCGCACACAAACAATGCTTTAATGTTTACATTTAAATTTAGTTTGTTCAATGTCAAAACTTATTTGAATTAGCGTTAATGTGTCTTGTTTAGGTCAAGGTCACTGCTAATACTGTTGCCTGGTTAGTTCTCATCTGCGTACAGCGATATTGCATCACTAGCGTATGACGTCACTATTAGCGCACTATACGCTCACCTTGCAGCATCCAGCCTCCATTCCTTAACTTACAAATCCTGAACTCTATCTTACAGGGCGGAGGATCACTTACAGATGCACGTATGGCGACACTCCATTGTCTCCTAATTAGGCCAAGAGAGCGAGAGCGATTGTCTTTTAATTGTTTGCTTAAGAGATAAGAGAGAGAGTCTTCCAACCTATCTCTCACACACACGCACACTCACTACCACTACTACCACCACCACCTCCACCATCCCCGCCCCTCCTACCACCATCGCCAGGCTGGTACGACTGCGCAGGCGTGGCTTAAGGAGGTGGAGCTAAAGGGTACCCATGCGGGAAGGTTGCAAGGTTTTGAATTACCCTTTATTGTTCATATAATACTTATTTACTCAACATCAAACAACTACAATACTTTCCCATTGAACCAAGACTCTTGGTATTCTTTATAGTTTTATCCTTGCCAGATATTTAATCAATTGGTAAACATTTGGAAGTTGAGTATATTTGTTTTGTTTTGATTCGCCAAGCCCCGCCCATCCCTCTACTCACAATAACACACCTAGTCCAATCAGCAGCCGATTCTAAAAGAGGTTGCCAGTCGCCCTTTACTTTCTTAGGGTTGTGGGAAAAATAGCCTATAAGAGTCCATAGGTCGAGCGAATAGGCCTATATATAACGATCAAAAGGAGTGGGTGTAGATATATGGCGATGGTGATGATGGTAGGTGTTGTTGTCGGTAATGGTCGTTGATGGAGGTAGCTAATGGTTGTTGATAGTGGTAGGTGATGGTTGTTGATGGTGGTAGGTGATGGTTGTTGATAGTGGTAAGTGATGGTTGTTGATGGTGGTAGGTGATGGTTGTTGATGGTGGTAGCTAATGGTTGTTGATAGTGATAGGTGATGGTTGTTGATGGTGGTAGGTGATGGTAGTTGATGGTGGTAGGTAATGGTTGTTGATGGTGGTAGGTGATGGTTGTTGATGGTGGTAGGTAATGGTTGTTGATGGTGGTAGTTGATGGTTGTTGATGGTGGTAGGTGATGGTTGTTGATAGTGGTAGGTAATGGTTTTTGATGGTTGTAGGTAATGGTTGTTGGTGGTGGTAGGTGATGGTGGTAGGTAATGGTAGTTGGTGGTAGGTAATGGTCGTTGATGGTGGTAATGGTTGCTGATGGTGGTAGGTAATGGTTGTTGATGGTGGTAATGGTTGTTGATGGTGGTAGGTAATGGTCGTTGATGGTGGTAGGTAATGGTCGTTGATGGTGGTAGGTAATGGTCGTTGATGGTGGTAATGGTTGTTGATGGTGGTAGGAAATGGTTGTTGATGGTGGTAGGTAATGGTTGTTGATGGTGGTAATGGTTGTTGATGGTGGTAGGAACTGGTTGTTGATGGTGGTAGGTAATGGTCGTTGATGGTGGTAATGGTTGTTGATGTTGGTACGTGATGGTTGTTGATGGTGGTAGGTAATGGTCGTTGATGGTGGTAATGGCTGTTGATGGTGGTAGGAAATGGTTGTTGATGGTGGTAGGTAATAGTTGTTGATGGTGGTAGGTAATGGTTGTTGATGTTGGTACGTGATGGTTGTTGATGATGGTAGGTAATGGTTGTTGATGGTGGTAGGTATTGGTTGTTGATGGTGGTAGGTGATGGTTGTTGATGGTAGGTAATGGTAGTTGATAGTGGTATTGGTTGTTGATGGTGGTAGGTAATGGTAGTTGATGGTGGTAATGGTTGTTGATGGTGGTAGGTATAGTTGTTGATGGTGGTAATGGTTGTTGATGGTGGTAGGTAATGGTTGTTGATGGTGGTAGGTAATGGTTGTTGGTGGTGGTAGGTGATGGATGTTGATGGTGGAAGGTAATGGTAGTTGATAGTGGTAATGGTTGTTGATGGTTGGTAGGTAATGGTTGTTGATGGTGGTAATGGTTGTTGATGGTGGTAGGTAATGGTTGTTGATGGTGGTAGGTGATGGTTGTTGATGGTGGTAGGTAATGGTTGTTGATGGTGGTAATGGTTGTTGATGGTGGTAGGTAATGGTTGTTGATGGTGGTAGTTAATGGTTGTTGATGGTGGTAGGTAATGGTTGTTGATGGTGGTAGTTAATGGTTGTTGATGGTGGTAGGTAATGGTTGTTGATGGTGGTAGGTAATGGTTGTTGATGGTGGTAGGTGATGGTGGTAGGTAATGGTTGTTGATGGTGGTAGGTATTGGTTGTTGATGGTGGTAGGTAATGGTTGTTGATGGTGGTAGGTGATGGTTGTTGATGGTGGTAGGTAATGGTTGTTGATGGTGGCAATGGTTGTTGATGGTGGTAGGTAATGGTTGTTGATGGTGGTAGGTAATGGCTGTTGATGGTGGTAGGTAATGGTTGTTGATGGTGGTAGGTAATGGTTGTTGATGGTGGTAGGTAATGGTTGTTGATGGTGGTAGGTGATGGTTGTTGATGGTGGTAGGTAATGGTTGTTGATGGTGGTAGGTAATGGTTGTTGATGGTGGTAGGTAATGGTTGTTGATGGTGGTAGGTGATGGTTGTTGATGGTGGTAGGTAATGGTTATTGATTTTTTTCTTCTATATGAGTGAGGGAGACAACAGGCAGAACTGCCTGTATGAGTGCCTCTCCCTGAGTTGAAAGAGTGACAGGGCCAAAATCAAGGGACGTTCAAACCAAAATGCCTGGACACACGGAGTTTGAAGCAATGTAAGTCATAGGAAGAGGGAAAAACTGATTCTGGGAGAGTTCCAGAGCTCAGCAGTTGAATAGAAGAAATACTGAGAATATCGTTTCACTCTTGGGTTGGAGAATTGCACAGAGTAGGGGTAGGATTGTGTAGTAAGACGGGTACTACGTACCTTACATAGAGGAGGTGGTATACACTGGGAATGCTCTGATGAACATTGATTATTGTAGTAGCGCTAGAATAGCGAGAGATGTAACATTGCGGCGAAGAGAGGGAGATTGCAGAGAGTTGGTGAGTGGACGGGAGTAAATGATACGGAAGGCTTTCCTTTCTACTTTGTCTAGGAGTGCGGTGTGAGATGATCCTCCCCACACATGTGAACGATACTCAATACAAGGACGCATTTACCCCTTTATCTTATGGTGGAGGAAAAAAAGAATATGCCCCACGCATCCTCATGCCTGTCGTAAAAGGCGACTAATAGGGGGAGGGTGGGGGGGTAGATTGTAGACACCAATCGACCAGGGCTATACCCAGGATAGACTGTAGGCATTTGATAAAGAGTCGCTGGAGCTCCTGTTTGCTTGGCCTCTCTTACTGATTCCCTTTGTGCCTAACTTAAACTGAGAGTAGTCCAGCCAGCTCTCACAAACACCTCATCCTCCTATATCTACTTCACTACACTTAACATGCACACCACACTCCTCCTTCCACAACAAACAATTTGTTTAAATGATAATGAACACGCACCAAGCCTGGGAGTCCCCAGGGGGTGGGGACCATAAATGCCCACACACCTGCCCGACCTTCCCCTGACGACCCCTCTAAATGCTCTGGACCACGGCCTGTTACTCTGAGTATCAACTTTTGCAATATTCGCGGCCATTCCTCTAATTTTCACTCGGTTGAACATAATCTCTCCTGCTCCAAGCCTGATCTTCTTTTCCTCACTGAAACCCAGGTGTCTGAGGCAACTGCCAGCAGCCCCTTTTCTGTATCTTCCTACTTTCTCTACCCTAGTTTCAAAGCCTAAGGTGGATGTTGTGCATATGTGCACAACAAACTCACTTGCTATCGTGTTCCCGATTTCGACTCCTCTGAATTATCAAATCTATGGCTCAAACTATCCTGTCATTCTCATACTAAATATTTCTGTGCTGTCTATCTAACTTTAGACTTGCCCAAATTCTTTGACTATCTTAACTCTAAAGTGGAGCACATTCTATCCATCTCTCCCTTCTCGAAAATCTTCATCTTAGGAGATTTCAACGTTCACCACCGCCAATGGCTCTCCTCTCTTACTACTGACCATCTTTGTAAACAAGCCTTCGTATTTTCTATCCTAAATGACCTAAAGCAGCTGGTCCAGTAACCCACCCGTATCCCGGGTCGCTTCGGAGATCGGCCCAACATTCTTGACTTATTTCTGACTTCTAACTCTTCTTCTTATACTGTCAATCTTTTCCCTCCTATGGGCTCCTCCGACCATAAACTTATCTCTGTTACCTGTCCTATCCCTCCAGTACCGCCACTCGATCCTCCCAGCCGGCGGCGCTTGTTGCACTTTGGCACTGCTGACTGGGAGGCTATTCGGCAGTACTTCTTTGATTTTCCATGGAATGACTTCTGCTTCCGTGGCCGAGGATCCTGGGAGAGTGCTGAACCCATTACCGAGATAATCCTATTGAGCATAGAATCGTACAGTCCAATTTCTTTCTCTCAGTCTAATGCAAAAAAATCTTGGTTTGCGCACGCTTGTTTTACAGCTGTCTGCAACAAGAAAGAAGCATTCAAACCGTACCGACGCCTTAAAAATCAAGAATCTCATACTTCCTATGTTGTTGCCCGGAATCAAGCCAAATATGTTCTTCGAATTGCCAAGCACTCTTTCATCAATAACTAATACACTGAACTATCCAACTCTAGCTCTTCCCAAGCTTTCCGGTATCTAGCCAAAAACCTCTCCAACAATTTTTCTTTCTCGTCTTTCCCTCCCCTTTTCCACTCTGATGGCACAACCATCACTTCTTCGTCTGACCAAGCTAAACTCTTCACTCAATCTTTTGCTAGAAACTCCACCTTGGATGATTCCGGTGCTATTCCTCCCTCTCCTACTTATGCCTAATATCCTAATCTCTTCTAAAGATTTACTTTCTACCCTCTCTGGGATTAATACAAAGAAGGCACACCGTCCGGACGGTGTTCCTCCTATTGTACTAAAGAACTGTGCTTCTGTGCTGACTCCCTGCCTAGGCGAACTCTTTCATCTCTGTCTCTCCTCTAACGTCTTCCCTTCATGCTGGAAGTTTGTTCTCATGTATCCTGTCCCAAAGAAGGGTGACCGCTCGCAATCCTCCGACTATCGTTCAATTGTTCTCATCTATTGTAACCTAAAGTTTTTGAAACTATTCTTGCTTCCAAATTTCTTGAGCATTTCTTTTCTCATAATCTGCTCTCAGATTGCCAGTATCTTCCTTAAGGGTCTCTCAACTGGTGATCTTCTTTCATATCTTACTAACTCTTGGTCATCCTCCTTTCGGGACTTAGGCGATACCTTTTCTATTGCACTAGACATATCGAATGCCTTCAATAGAGCCTGGCACAAATCTTTTATTTTCTAAACTACCCTCCTTCGGTTTCTTTTCCTCCATCTGTTCCTTTGTCTCTAATTTCCTTTCCGGCCGTTACATAGCTGCGGTTGTGGACGGCCATCACTCACTTCCTCATCCTATCAACTCTGGTTTTCCTCAGGGCTCTATCCTATCTCCTATTCTCTTTCTAATTTTCATAAATGATCTTCTCAACTGTACCTCCAGTCCCATCCATTCATATGCAGATGACTCTACCTTACACTACTCAATTAGTTTTCCAGAACGCCCCAGCCAGCAATCCCTCAAAAACAAACTTAATGAAACCATACAACACTTATCTTCTGATCTAACTACTATTTCTAATTGGGGCAGAGAAAACCTTGTTGCCTTTAATGCTTCCAAAGCCCAATTTCTCCATCTATATACCCATCCGGAATCCCAGAGGACTATCCCTTATTCTTCAACAATACAAAAGTCAATCCTTCATCTTCTCTCAATATTCTTGGTGTCTCTTTTTCTTCTGCTCTTACTTGGAAGGACCATATTTCCAGTCTTGCTAAGGCAGCCTCCCAGAAGGTGGGTGTGCTCAACCACCTGAAGGGATTCTTTACCCCTGTGCAGCTTCTTGCTCTGCACAGTGCGTCCTTGTATTGAGTATTGTTCACATTTGTGGGGAGGGCCCTCTCACACTGCACTTCCAGACAAAGTAGAAAAGAAGGCTTTTCGTATCACCCCTCCAATCCCAGAGATGACTATAGTCATCAGTAGATAAGTAACTCCCCAGTCCCAGCGACGGATATAGTAGTCAGTAATGTACTTTCCTTGTAACTGCCTGTACAAGGTTGTACCAGTTACCATGACCGCTTGAGCACTGCTCCCGTTATGGAAACACTTCTCAGCTTATATGAGATCCACTGAAGGGTGGGAGGGCCAGTGTTGCCTCATCTCTGGAGGTGGAAAGGTGGTCTCTCCTGTCATTTCGGACACATTGCTTGGGGCTGTTAGGGACTTTTATTACTGTATCTTACGGTACAGTACGGGTTAATTCCGGCTCACTCACCAACTCTCTTCAAACTCTCTCTCTTCGCCGCAATGTTGCATCTCTCTCGCTATTCTATCGCTACTACAATAATCAGTGTATACCACCTCCTCTACGTAGGGTACGTGGTACCCGTCTTGCAACACAATCCCACCCCTACTCTGTGCAACTCTCCTACCCACGAGTGAAATTTTACTGTCTTTCTTGTTTTCAACAGCTGAGCTCTGGAACTCTCTCCCAGAATCAGTCTTTCCCTCCTCCTATGACTTTAATTGCTTCAAACTCTGTGCCGAGGCATTTTGGCTCGAACGTCCCTCGATTTTGGGCCTGGCACTCTTTCAATTCAGGGGGAGGCACTCGCTACAGGCAGTTCTGCCTTTTTTCTCCCTCACTCACATAGAAAAAACAAAACTGTGCCCCTGTTCAGAGCAATAAGCTGTGCAGGGGTAAAAAGAACCTTGAGGCGGTTGAGCACACCCAGCTTCTGGGAGGCTGCCCTAGCAAGACTGGCTATATGGTCCTTCCAAGTGAGAGCAGAAGAAAAAGAGACACCGAGAATATTGAGAGAAGATGAAGGATTTACTTTCTATTGTTGAAGTGTAAGGAATAGTCCTCTGGGAGATCCAGACGGGTAGTAAGATGAAGAAATTGGGTTTTGGAAGCATTACAGGCAACAAAGTTTTCTCTTCCCCAATTGGAAATAGTAGTTAGATTAGAAGATAAGTGTTGCATGCCTCCATTATGTATGTTTTTGAGGGATTGCTGGCTGGGGTGTTCAGGAAAACTAATTGAGTAGAGTCGTCTGCATATGAATGGATGGGACTGGAGGTACAGTTGACAAAATCATTTATGAAAATTAGAAAGAGGATGAGAGATAGGATAGAGCCCTGAGGAACACCGAAGCTGATAGGATGAGGAAGTGAGCGATGGCCGTCAACAACCGCAGGTATGTAACAACCGGAAAGGAAATTAGAGACAAAAGCACATATGGAAGGATAGAAAACGAAGGAGGATAGTTTAGAAATTAAAGATTTGTGCCAGACTCTATCGAAGGCCTTCGATATGTCTAGTGCAATAGAAAAAGTCTCACCGAAGTCCTGAAAGGATGTTGACCATGAGTTAGTAAGATATGAAAGAGCAGTAGAGCGGCCCTTAACCCGTACTGTACCAGCGATGGCGAATCGCCGTCAATAAAATAGTCACTCGCCTGTACCAGCGACGGAAGATCGCTGTCAGTAGTATGCGGTCCCTGTAACTGCCCGTATTGAACGGTACCTGGAACCATGACTTTTACGCACTGCTGTTAGACGTAAGCAACACTAAGCAGCTTATATCCAATTAAGCTCCCTCAGACTGGCTGGCTCAGTATTCCTCCAACTTTTAAGGTGGAAGGGTGTTCTCTGTCGACTCTGAAGCCATTTTTGCCACATTGCCTGGTACTGGAGGGTACGTTTATGGTAATACCCTCTGGTACAGTAGAGGATAAGGAAGCCATACTGGCAATCTGAGAGCAGATTATGAGAAGGGAAATGCTTAAGAAATTTGGATGCAAGAATAGTTTCAAAAACTTTAGAGATACAAGAGATGAGAGCAATTGGACGATAGTTGGAGAGTTGAGAGCGGTCACCCTTATTTGGGACAGGTTGAATGAGAGCAAACTTTCAGCAAGAAGGGAAGATGTTAGAGGAGAGACAGAGACGAAAGAGTTTGCACAATTTTTGAGTACAACAGGAGGAACACCGTCCGGACCATAAGCCTTCTTAGTATTAAGCCCAGAGAGGGTAGAATGTACATCTTTAGAAGAGATTAGGATACTAGGCATAAATAGGAAAGGGAGAGGGAGGAATAGCACCGGAATCATCCAAGGTGGAGTTTCTAGCAAAAGTTTGAGCGAAGAGTTCAGCTTTGTCAGAGGAAGAAGTGATGGTTGTGCCATCAGAGTTGAAAAGGGGAGGAAAAGACTAGGAAGAAAAATTATTGGAGAGGTTTTTGGCTAGATGCCAGAAAGCTTGGGAAGAGCTAGAGTTGGATAGTTCAGTGCATTTATTATTGATAAAGGATTGCTTGGCAATTCGAAGAATAGATTTGGCTTGTTTCAGGGCAGAAACACAGGAAGAATGAGATTCTTTAGTTTTAAGGTGTCGGTACCGTTTGAATGCTTCCTCCTTGTTGCGGACAGCAGTATAACAAGCGTGAGTAAACCAAGATTTTTTAGCATTCGACTGAGAGAAAGAAAATAGAATGTATGCTTCCATGCCCGAGAGGATTACCTCTGTAATATGTTCAGCACTCTCCGAGGGTACCCGGCCACGGAAGCAAAAGTAATTCCATGGGAAATCGAAGAAGTACCGCCGAAGAGCCTCCCAGTCAGCAGCGCCAAAGTGCCAGAAGCGCCGCTAGTTGGGAGGATCGGGTGGCCATACCGGAGAGATAGGACAGGTGACAGATATTAGTTTACGGTCAGAGGAGCCCAAAGGAGAGAAAAGATTTACAGTATAAGCAGAAGGGTTAGAAGTTAGATTTAAGTAAAAAATGTTGGGCCGATCTCCGAAGCGATCCGGGATACGAGGGGGTTGCTGGACTAGCTGCTCTAGGTCGTTTAGGATAGAAAAGATGTAGGCTTGTTCACCAGGTTGGTCAGTGGAAACAGAAGAGAGCCATTGGCGGTGGTGAACGTTAAAATCTCCTAAGATGGAGATTTCTGCAAAAGGAGAGATGGTTAGAATGTGTTCCACTTTAGAAGTTAGATAGTCGAAGAATTTTGGATAGTCAGTAGAATTAGAGGAGCGATAAAACAGCGCAGACATATTTAGTTTGAGAGTGACAAGAAAGCTTTAGCCAGAAAGTTGAGAATTTGGAAGAATCTAAGTTGAGAACATGAGAGAAAGCAAGATTGTTGCGTACATAGACGCATCATCCAGAAAAGGGTTTGCTGTCAGTAGTTCCAAACAACTATGTTTCGGGGAGAAAGAGAAGATCAGGGTTTGCAGAGGAGAGGTGTTCTTCCCCAGAGTTGAGGTTAGAGGAAAGGCCACGAATGTTGACGAAATTAATAGTGAGAGTAGAAGGAAGTAGTCCAGAGCACTTTGGCGAGTCGCTGCCAGGGGTCAGACAAATGGGGGCAGTACCACCCTGTTCGGCTGGTGCCTACAGCCTCCTCCTAACAGATTATAGAAAAATATCGAGAATTCGAAAATGGATAGTAATCGTGATCGTGTACTTAATCTTTAACTGTGTTGGTGGTGTAATAGGTTAGATGCTTATGTTCTGGGTGTGGTGTCCCGCGTTCGAATCCCGGGAGGATCATATTCTTTCATTAGTTTATTCTAGTGATATTGGGGTTTGTCATGGAGGATTAATGTTCCTTAACCCTCGGGGCCCGGGCAGGTTTTCCTAAGGACGGAGGTCGTATCCGGGCGATCTGGCCGAAAAACGTCTAGGCCTAGGCTATCGTATTTTTATTTATTTTAACTGCTAAAAATTTCCCACGCATCTATAAATGTAGTGCAGTTTTCAATCTGTAGACTGGCGTTGAGTAGAGCTCTGTAAGTCAACTGGTTCAGTTGTGATGACGATTTCAGTGGAGCGAATTTTGCCGCGATGTTGACAATATCGGAGCTTTTCAGACACTAATTTCGTCTGACGTCACAACAAAAACATTGATCCGACGTCTCCTTATTGTTTTCGGAGGTGTGGTGACGCAACGATCGGCTTTGTTTACACGCGTCGTCGGACGCACTGCGTTCAGACCAAGCTGAATAGGCTTTCAAGCTTACAGATTTTAACAGGACACCCGGGCTCCTGCCCATCTGCCGCGGTGTCCTTTTAACATGCTGCCCGGGCCAGGAGGCTTAATTAGTCGCGGTTGCATGAAATATAGTTACTTTATAACCATTTCAGTTAATGATAACAGTGTATGACGATAGTTGTAAATAATTGGTGTTTATGATACCAACCATATTTAATTTAGCAAGAAACATTAACAATTCGTTTGCATGACTAATTTAAATTATTCAGACAAAGTATTGAGTAACTGCCATTGACCTGGAATTATTGTATGCATTGCTAATAGTTTTGAAATTTGTCAAGTCATTAGTTTCTTATAAGGGTAATTTCAATTTAACTTCTAAGTTATGCAAAACCAGTCAAGAAATAGCTCGGAACAAACTTTTTGGATATATTTTGCTTTTGTTGAGGGCAATGTGTCTTAAAATGGGGGATCTATATGCATTGAATATTAATATATTCCAGCATATCATTCAAAAGCATAATTTTGAGTTACAGGGCGACTCCCGATAAATGCAACCCACAAAATATTAAATAGTTGTTTTGCATTAGTGTTAACATAGGCAAATATGTTAATGTGTGTGGGAGTGCAAACTGGTTATATATGTGAGCAGACGATCGACACAGGAGTTTGCCCAACTAGTTTCCCGCCAAATTGCGTGGTCTACTATATGCTGACGTGTAAGAGATGACGTCACAACCGGACCGATTAGGCGGGCTAGCTGTCAGGACGGAGTCAGTCGTTTACATACGGGTGAGTGGTGAAGACGGCCATTGAGCTAATCAACATTGGTAGCAGAGCGTAGTTCGGAAAACAATGGCATGTTCAACTAAGTGGCCACCGAAACTGGAGAATGAGGATGGGTATGAAAACTGGAAAAAAAATATAAACATTTGGTGTGAGTTGACAGATTTGGCCAAGAAAAAACAGGCATTGGCGATCCACTTGTCTCTAACAGGGCGGGCAAGAGAGGCCTCGTCCGAAATACCCGCCGCGGACTTAAACAAAGACGACGGAGTTGAAGTATTGTTAAAGAAGCTAGATTAGTTGTTACTGGTGGACAAAGGAAGACGGCAGTTTGCGGCGTTCCATGATATTTATAATCTACGGCGGCCTAGTGACATGAATATGCGTACCTTCGTGTCTAAGTTTGAGCATACGTATTTTAAATGTTTGGAACAGGATATGACCTTACCGGATGCAGTAAAGGCCTTTATGCTGTTGTCCGCTTGTAATTTGTCTGATAATGAAAGACAGTTGGCCATGTCTGCAGTTACTGAAGTGAGTTATGAACATATGAAGTCAGGTCTGTGCCGTAATTTTGGTGGTGAGACAGCAGCTGTTGGGGCAAGTGTTGTTTATGTTAAAAGTGAACCTGTGTTTGTTACTGAAGGTAAAAGTGACATGAAGGAAGAGGAAGCATTGTATACAGGCGGTGTGGGTCGAGCACAGCCTTTAGCTAGAAGAGGTGCTATGAGAAGCCGTGGTAGAGGTTTTAATCATAGATATGGCAGGAAACAAAATCCTTTGGGGCCCGATGGTAGAGTGTCAAAATGTGCAGTTTGTGGTTCAATATTTCATTGGGCTAGAGATTGTCCTGATGCGTATGAGAATGAGGGGAATTCTTGTGAAAGAGATGATGCGGAAGAGACTGTGCATTTATCCATGTTTATGGGTTATGCTGGTGAGGATGACGAGCACAGTGGAAAGTTGCAGAAGCTTGTTGATGAAGCTAAGGGTTGTGCTGTACTGGATACTGGATGTCCTACAACTGTGTGTGGAGCGGAATGGATTGAAAATTACATTCATGAGTTAAGTGATTATGAAAAAGCTCAAATTACCGAAGGCACTTCAACTTCGACTATTACATTTGCGGATGGAGCCACAGTGCTATCGATGAAGCGAGTGACCTTGCCATGCCAGGTGGGCGATGTGCGTGCGACTGTCGTGACGGATGTGGTAGAGTGTAACGTTCCTTTGCTTTTGAGTAAAAAGTCTGTTGCCCATTTCGTTCTGACTAGGCCAGAAATCCAGGAGTATGGTTACACTGGCATCATTAGACACCGGTGGAAAAGGAACTGCACGGAAGCTTCATAGACAGTTTGGTCACCCTACGTCGGCTAAGCTATTGAAACTTGTGAAGGATGCGGGAATTAACAATGCTGACTTGGAACGGTCAATAAGTGAAGTGTCTGAAAACTGAAGTTTGTTGCAAATTCAAGAAGGTTAGGCCTCGTCCTGTGGTGTGCCTGCCTATGGCGAATAAATTTAATGAGACTGTGGCTATGGACTTAAAGGTTTGGCGGAGACAGTATTTTTTGGTTATGGTTGACTTGGCCACAAGATATTGCAGTGCGGTAGTAATTAATGATAAGTGTGCCTCTACCATCCTTCATAGTGTTTCAGAGCTGGATTACTGTATTTGGCCCACCAAGGAAGTTTCTTACCGATAATGGGGGTGAATTTAACAATGCTGATATGCGTACGCTTGGTGAGGCTTTTAACATCAAGATTATGGCCACAGCTGCTGAGAGCCCTTGGAGTAATGGGGTTTGTGAACGTAATAATGCGGTGATAGGTGATACTGTGAGGAAAATCATGGCAGATACACGTAACTTAGAGGTGGCTTTGGCTTGGGCGATTTCTGCGAGGAATGCCCTTACGAACTATTCGGGCTTCTCGCCTAACCAGCTTGTTTTTGGCTACAACCCTGTGTTTCCTAGTGTCTGGGCCAATGATCCTCCTGCGTTGGGGACGCCTCCATCCTGCATTGTGAGAGATAACCTGAATGCTCTTCACACGGCGAGACAGGAATTTCTGAGGATAGAATCCTGTGAGCGGTTGACCAGGGCTTTGCGGCACAACGTGCGCCCGAGTGATTCGAACATTGTACAGAATGGTGATGACGTATTTTATAAGAGAAATGACGGTCATGAGTGGCACGGCCCTGGTATTGTAATCGGCAGAGATGGGAAGCAAGTTTTGGTAAGACACGGGGGCATCTATGTGAGGGCTCACGAGTGTCGTATAGCACCGGCTCCGGGAAGGGATACAGTGGTTGAGGTTTGCAATGCTAAGTTGGGCGAGACTGAATCCAGTGAAGAGTCTTCGGGAGCTGTGTCGCAATACCCTCCAGATTGTTAAGTTAGTTCAGCAACCCACCCGTATCCCGGATCGCATCGGAGATCGGCCCAACATTCTTGACTTGTTTCTAACTTCTAAACCTTCTTCTTATACTGTCGATCTATTCTCTCCTCTGGGCTCCTCCGACCATAAACTTATCTCTGTCACCTGTCCTATCTCTCCAGTACGGCCACCCGATCCTCCTAGCCGGCGGCGCTTGTGGCACTTTGGCGCTGCCGACTGGGAGGCTCTCCGGCAGTACTTCTTTGATTTCCCATGGAATGATTTCTGCTTCCGTGGCCGGGGACCCTCGGAGAGTGCTGAACGCATTACCGAGGTAATCCTATCGGGCATGGAAGCATACATTCCATTCTCTTTCTCTCAGACTAATGCTAAAAAATCTTGGTTTACTCACGCCTGTTCTACTGCTGTCCGCAATAAGGAGGAAGCATTCAAACGGTACCGACGCCTTAAAACTCAAGACTCTCATTCTTCTTATGTTTCTGCCTGGAATCAAGCCAAATCTGTTCTTCGACTTGCCAAACACTCTTTCATCAATAATAAATGCAATGAACTATCCAACTCTAGCTCTTCCCAAGCTTTCTGGCATCTAGCCAAAAACCTCTCCAACAATTTCTCTTCCTCGTCTTTCCCTCCCCTTTCCCACTCTGATGGCACAACCATCACTTCTTCCTCTGACAAAGCTAAACTCTTCGCTCAAACTTTTGCTAGAAACTCCACCTTGGATGATTCCGGTGCTATTCCTCCCTCTCCGCCCTCCTCTCTCTTACTTATGCCTAATATCCTAATCTCTTCTAAAGATGTACTTTCTACCCTCTCTGGGCTTAACACTAATAAGGCGTACGGTCCGGACGGTGTTCCTCCTGTTGTTCTCAAAAACTGTGCTTCCGTGCTGACTCCCTGCCTAGGCAAACTCTTTCGTCTCTGTCTATCCTCTAACGTCTTCCCTTCATGCTGGAAGTTTGCTCACATTCAACCTGTCCCAAAGAAGGGTGACCGCTCTCAACCCTCCAACTATCGTCCAATTGCTCTCATCTCTTGTCTTTCTAAAGTTTTTGAAACTATTCTTGCTTCCAAATTTCTTAAGCATTTCTCTTCTCATAATCTGCTCTCAGATCGCCAGTATGGCTTCCTTAAGGGTCGCTCTACTGGTGATCTTCTTTCATATCTTACTAACTCTTGGTCATCCTCCTTTCGGGACTTCGGTGAGACTTTCTATTCCACTAGACATATCGAAAGCCTTCGATAGAGTCTGGCACAAATCTTTAATTTCTAAACTACCCTCCTTCGGTTTCTATCCCTCCATCTGTGCCTTTGTCTCTAATTTCCTTTCCGGCCGTTCCATAGCCGCGGTTGTGGACGGCCATTGTTCACTTCCTCACCCTATAAACTCCGGTGTTCCTCAGGGCTCTGTCCTATCTCCTATTCTTTTCTAATTTTTATAAATGATCTCCTTAACTGTACCTTAATTCCCATCCATTCATACGCAGACGACTCAACCTTACACTACTCCATTAGTTTTTCAGAATGCCCCAGCCAGCAATTCCTCAATGACAAACGTAATGAAGCCATAGAACTCTTAAATTCTGATCTAAATACTATTTCCAATTGGGGCAGAGAAAACCTTGTTAACTTTAATGCTTCCAAAACCCAATTTCTCCATCTATCTACCCGTCAGGATCTCCCAGCGGACTATCCCTTATTCTTCAACAATACAAAAATCAACCCTTCATCTTCTCTCAATATTCTTGGTGTCTCTTTTTCTTCTGCTCTCATTTGGAAGGACCATATTACCAGTCTTGCTAAGGCAGCCTCCCAGAAGCTGGGTGTGCTCAACCGCCTTAGGGGGTTCTTTTCCCCAGCACAGCTTCTTGCTCTGTACAGGGGCTTAACACTAATAAGGCGTACGGTCCGGACGATGTTCCTCCTGTTGTTCTCAAAAACTGTGCTTCCGTGCTGACTCCCTGCCTAGGCAAACTCTTTCGTCTCTGTCTATCCTCTAACGTCTTCCCTTCATGCTGGAAGTTTGCTCACATTCAACCTGTCCCAAAGAAGGGTGACCGCTCTCAACCCTCCAACTATCGTCCAATTGCTCTTATCTCTTGTCTTTCTAAAGTTTTTGAAACTATTCTTGCTTCCAAATTTCTTAAGCATTTCTCTTCTCATAATCTGCTCTCAGATCGCCAGTATGGCTTCCTTAAGGGTCGCTCTACTGGTGATATTCTTTCATATCTTACTAACTCTTGGTCATCCTCCTTTCGGGACTTCGGTGAGACTTTTTCTATTGCACTAGACATATCGAAAGCCTTCGATAGAGTCTGGCATAAATCTTTAATTTCTAAACTACCCTCCTTCGGTTTCTATCCCTCCATCTGTGCCTTTGTCTCTAATTTCCTTTCCGGCCGTTCCATAGCTGCGGTTGTGGACGGCCATTGTTCACTTCCTCACCCTATAAACTCCGGTGTTCCTCAGGGCTCTGTCCTATCTCCTATTCTCTTTCTAATTTTTATAAATGATCTCCTTAACTGTACCTTAATTCCCATCCATTCATACGCAGACGACTCAACCTTACACTACTCCATTAGTTTTTCAGAACGCCCCAGCCAGCAATCCCTCAACGACAAACGTAATGAAGCCATAGAACTCTTAAATTCTGATCTAAATACTATTTCCAATTGGGGCAGAGAAAACCTTGTTAACTTTAATGCTTCCAAAACCCAATTTCTCCATCTATCTACCCGTCAGGATCTCCCAGCGGACTATCCCTTATTCTTCAACAATACAAAAATCAACCCTTCA
Source organism: Paralithodes platypus (assembly GCA_032716605.1). Classification (NCBI taxonomy): domain Eukaryota; kingdom Metazoa; phylum Arthropoda; class Malacostraca; order Decapoda; family Lithodidae; genus Paralithodes; species Paralithodes platypus. Next base: position 29,799,030 of record CM064523.1, read on the forward strand.
TCTTCTCTCAATATTCTTGGTGTCTCTTTTTCTTCTGCTCTCATTTGGAAGGACCATATTACCAGTCTTGCTAAGGCAGCCTCCCAGAAGCTGGGTGTGCTCAACCGCCTTAGGGGGTTCTTTTCCCCTGCACAGCTTCTTGCTCTGTACAGGGGCATAGTGCGCCCTTGTATTGAGTATTGTTCACATGTGGGGAGGTTCCTCTCACACCGCTCTCCTAGACAAAGTTGAAAGGAAGGCCTTTCGTATCATTAACTCCCGTCCACTCACCAACTCTCTGCAATCTCTCTCTCTCCGCCGCAATGTTGCATCTCTCTCGCTATTCTATCGCTACTATAATAATCAGTGTTCCTCAGAGCTATCCCAGTGCATACCACCTCCTTTACGTAGGGCACGTGGTACCCGTCTTGCAACTCAATCCCACCCCTACTCTGTGCAACTCTCCAACCCAAGAGTGAAACGTTACTCTCAAACTTTCTTCTACTCAACATCTGAGCTCTGGAACTCTCTCCCAGAATCAGTCTTTCCCTCTTCCTATGACTTAAATTGCTTCAAACTCCGTGTGTCCAGGCATTTTGGCTCGAACGTCCCTTGATTTTGGCCCTGTCACTCTTTCAACTATGGGGGAGGCACTCGCTATAGGCAGTTATGCCTTTTGCCTCCCTCAATCACATAGAAAAAAAAAAGAAAAAAAAAAATAGTGCGCCCTTGTATTGAGTATTGTTCACATGTGTGGGGAGGTTCCTCTCACACCGCTCTCCTAGACAAAGTTGAAAGGAAGGCCTTTCGTATCATTAACTCCCGTCCACTCACCAACTCTCTGCAATCTCTCTCTCTCCGCCGCAATGTTGCATCTCTCTCGCTATTCTATCGCTACTATAATAATCAGTGTTCCTCAGAGCTATCCCAGTGCATACCACCTCCTAGGGCACGCGGTACCCGTCTTGCAACTCAATCCCACCCCTACTCTGTGCAACTTTCCAACCCAAAAGTGAAACTTTACTCGCAAACTTTCTTCTACTCAACAGCTGACCTCTGGAACTCTCTCCCAGAATCAGTCTTTCCCTCTTCCTATGACTTAAATTGCTTCAAACTCCGTGTGTCCAGGCATTTTGGCTCGAACGTCCCTTGATTTTGGCCCTGTCACTCTTTCAACTATGGGGGAGGCACTCGCTATAGGCAGTAATGCCTTTTGCCTCCCTCAATCACATAGAAAAAAGAAAAAAAAAGATGATGAGTCCGAGGATGGTGACATGGTGGCCCTTCAGCCGGCGGTAGCTGATACATCTGGTGATCAGGCTTCTAAGATCAAAATTGGCCAGCGGATTAGAGGTATTCATGCAGAGAGTGGGGCGTCGGTGTCTGGAAAAATTGTGAGTCGTGCCGGCAAAGTAACTGGGCAGTATAAAAATTGTTACAACTTACAAAGAGACTCTGATGGCGGTATTGGCTGGGTGGATGTGCAGAAGGATTTTAGCACTTGGGAAGTGGTAGATGATGATGTTGAAATGTTGATTCTGTTCCATTCTGAGGATGTTTTAAAGGCCAAGGACAGTGAGATTAAGAACTGGAAGGGTAATGATGTGTACGAGGTAGTTAATGACGTTGGACAAGATACTATTTCTGTCCGTTGGGTGATGACTGAGAAAATAAAGAATGGCAAGCCGGTTGTTAAAGCACGTCTGGTAGCCAGAGGATTCGAGGAGGACACTGGATTTACGAAAGGACTCTCCTACGTGTTCGAAGGATGCGGTACGTCTGGCTCTTGCGTTTGCCTCAGGTAACCTATGGGTTTGTCACTCTATGGATGTGAAGGCGGCCTATCTGCAAGGGAACATGATTGAACGAGTGATTTATCTACGCCCTCCTCCAGAGTATGCTGATGGTAGGCTGTGGAGGTTAAAGAAGACGGTTTACGGTCTATGTGATGCTGCCAGGCACTGGTATCTGCGGGTTAAGGATCAGCTGTTGTGTCTTGGAGCTCAAATGTCATCCTTGGATTCAGCATTGTTCTTCTGGAGTAATAGGGGCAACGTTGATGGCATCATATGTATATACGTGGACGATTTTCTCTGGGCCGGCACACAGGAATTTGAGCGACACGTGATAGAACCAGTGAGTCAGGCGTTCCTGGTCGGCAGCTCGGAGTCAAGAGCCTTTAGATATGTGGGTTTGAACATCATATCTGAAAGCGATGGCAGCATAACTCTTGACTCCAGTACGCTTCATCCTTGTTGCCAATCACAATCAGCAGACAGCGAGCACTGGTAAAAACGGGAGAATTGTCTGAATCAGAGAAGTCTGAGTATAGAGCATTAATTGGACAGTTGAATTGGATAGCCACTCACACTAGGCCTGACATCGCCTTTGACGTGTGTGAGTTAAGTGTGGCCAGAAAACAAGCAACTGTTGCAGAATTGCTCAGGCTCAACAAGGTGATTGACAGGGTGAAGACAGATAACATGAAACTGTATATTCCTAGATTGGGACCCATCCATGACTGCCATCTGGAATGTTTCTCGGATGCCTCGTTTGCCAACCTCGCAGGTAACGGTTCCCAGGGTGGCTTTGTGACTTTCTGCGAGATGCCGATGGTAAGAGATGCCCAATATTTTGGAAGACTAGGAAGATGAGAAGAGTCGTCAAGTCCACTTTATCTGCAGAGACGCTAGCATTACTTGAGTGTGCAGAACCTTCTGTTTACCTCTCCAGCATTTTAAGTGAAATATCTGGGGGTGGAAGCTACAGAATAAAATGTTTTGTGGGTAATAGGAGCTTAGTAGACGCACTTCACTCATGCAAAAGTGTGGACGACAGGAGATTGAGGATAGACATTGCAGTGCTGCGGGACATGGTGGACAGAGGAGAAATTGAAGAGGTATCTTGGGTGGAGACGTCACAGCAACTGGCTGATTACTTGACGAAAAAAGGCGCCTCACCCGGGCGGCTGCGGGCTGCAGTCAGCCGGGATTAAATGGGATAACTTCTTTGTGGTATTACATATCTGTATGTGGCTGTACTACATACCAAGAAGGGCGAGTGTGATTTACATGTCGCCCACATAAAAAGAAGAGGACGAGAGTGTTAACATAGGCAAATATGTTAATGTGTGTGAGAGTGCAAACTGGTTATATATGTGAGCAGACGATCGACACAGGAGTTTGCCCAATTAGTTTCCCGCCAAATTGCGTGGTCTACTATATGCTGACGTGTAAGAGATGACGTCACAACCGGACCGATTAGGTGGGCTAGCTGTCAGGACGGAGTCAGTCGTTTACATACGGGTGAGTGGTGAACACAATATGGTTTCAACAAGCTGGAGCCACCTCTCACACGTCAAATCTATCTCTGCTGTGGCACAGACAACGCTTCTATGGCCGACTCATCAGCAGGCGATGAGAGCTTGAGTGGGCGCCCCACGTATTGATCTGAACTCCCAAGATTTTTACCATTGGGGTTAGTTGAAGAATTAAGTTTGTGCGGACAATCCAAAGATAATCGTTGACCTGATAATAGCTATTGTAGCCAAGATAAGGGATATTTCCCTCTCCAAGTCTGTTTGCAAAGCAAGGCGCGTCATTTCAACCATATTATGGAGAGCGAAAAAAATATCCATCCTTTCATCTAGATTTGTAATTTGCTGGCATTGCGATCCCTCATCTCAAGCTTCTTTGTACCAAATTTCAAGTTTCTTGCTCATTGTTTATACAAGTCATTAGCTTTTAAATGGGTTGCGTTTTTCTTGGGTCAATCTGAATTTGAAAACTTGCGTTGAACATGTATATTTAATTATATTTAAGGTATTGCGTTTGCTATAATATATCGGGTATGAATGATAAAAAGTTCTAGGATCGATATGCACAATAAATGCAGGATGCATCTTGGTGATTCAAATAATTTACTTAAATCTTTTGTAAGTTTTTACACTAACACATTGGGGTTGGCAGCCTCGACTACCAGATTTAAAAATGACTATATTGAGCAAATCATTTATCACAGAATTAAACGAAATTTTGTGACTGAAATCCACCTGTAAAGAGAACATACCACAGTCATTATCGTGGACTTGATGCAAGAATAGCTAATGGTTATGGTTGTGGTGAGGGGATATATGTTAGTTAGTGGTGGAATTCAATCTCCAAATAATAAGATATGTGCGGGGATTAGGGGGGTAGTGCTTGTTTTTTGGTGTATATATTTATTTATGAATACATTTTTGAGTTTTCTCGTTGGACCTCCATCAAGCTTAAAAACAACACACTCCCTAGACCCCCTTCAAGATACATTTGTACATTTTTCGGTAGAAAAATGTCTCGGCCGAAGGCGGTTCCTTCTAAAATTACAGGCTCGCTTTCGCTCGCCAGCATATAAATGATACTTTAATGTCACGAACGGTATTAATATTGAAACAAAAAAATGTGGCGAAAGGTGTCAAAATCGCCAAACTAACGGAACGAACGTCTTAAAATCTCAAAACTAATATGCAATACATGAGGGAGAAGGGGGTCCAGAAAATAAACTATACAATCCAATGGGGCTTCTCGGGGTCATTCAAAGTACATTTTATTATATCTAGCCCAAAACCCTTCCTATTTTGAAGTAGTGACATGTACTGTAAATTATATTTATATGTTATATCAACCCAAAAACTCTTGATAACTCCAATATTAGTTTATCAAAGGTTGCAGTATACTAAAGTAGAGGTAGGGGTAAGTAGAGGTAGAGGTAGGGGTAAGTTATTGGATACAGTAGAGGTAGGGGTAAGTTATTGGATAAAGTAGAGGTAGGGGTAAGTTATTGGATACAGTAGAGGTAGGGGTAAGTTATTGGATAAAGTAGAGGTAGGGGTAAGTTATTGGATAAAGTAGAGGTAGGGGTAAGTTATTGGATACAGTAGAGGTAGGGGTAAGTTATTGGATAAAGTAGAGGTAGGGGTAAGTTATTGGATAAAGTAGAGGTAGGGGTAAGTTATTGGATAAAGTAGAGGTAGGGGTAAGTTATTGGATAAAGGAGGGGTAAGTTATTGGATAAAGTAGAGGTAGGGGTAAGTTATTGGATAAAGTAGAGGTAGGGGTAAGTTATTGGATAAAGTAGAGGTAGGGGTAAGTTATTGGATAAAGTAGAGGTAGGGGTAAGTTATTGGATAAAGTAGAGGTAGGGGTAAGTTATTGGATAAGTTAGATTAGGGTTAGGGTAGATATATAAAATACTAAGTCAAGTTAGGTTGAGATATGCTACGTTCGCCTAAGATGGAAAACAAATACCAAATTTTACACGATTAGGATCGTGGGGATCCATAATGGGGGAATTTATTCACTTTTAATCCCAAAGTAATTTAGAAATAATCAAGGAAATACCTAAACTTTCTGTAGTATGGTTTTAAGCAATTAAAATATCGAAATATCGACATACAGTATAAACATACACACGCACAATTATTGCGATTGCAAAAGTAAATCAGGTTTGTATATTTACCCCAGAATGTAGCATACAAATTTCGTGCATAATATTTAGATGCAATGGTATATTAAACCGAGATAATAAAAACTCCCACCTCATTGGTTGCATGCAACCATAACTAACATTCATTTGTGAAATCCGAGCTCACAGTAATAACACAACGTCACGCTTTTATTGGGCGAACTTCCTGCTGCTTGGCAATAACAAACGTGGGGGTAGATCAGAAGGTTAACTACAAAGTATTCGTTACTGAAGACCACAGTATTGGTGTGTGCCACTTACATAGGGGGGATTTCTGAGGTAGGATTTGGAGGTATTCTGTAAGGTCAGTTCTCTCTCACACTAGTACATCTGCACACGCACGTACACACATATATGCATATACATAAATTACATGGAAGAACACATGCTCATGCATTATCTCACTTACGTAGACTAACACACACTGGTACAGTACACATGCATATATACATTGCCAATACATGAACCTTGGACAAGTGTTATGAATGAGTGAACAAATGTAATGCTCTTACAGTGTTTATGAGCTTATCCGTTTGTAAGGATGTTGTTAGTAGTGTTTGTGAGCCTATCCGTATGTTAATGATGTTATTAGTAGTGGGTAAGACCATTAATTTTCATTAACACTATACATTAACCTGTGGTGGTGGGTATTATAATTTATAACCAGCTCTCCACCGCATTTGTCTCATTTTCATGTCTTGACAACTGTAAATAAACACATCCATGCACACACCTTCTCTACCCTATCTGGGCTTAATACTAAGAAGGCGTACGGTCAGGACGGTGTTCCTCCTGTTGTACTAAAAAACTGTGCTTCCGTGCCGACTCCCTGCCTTGGCAAACTCTTTCGTCTCTGTCTATCCTCTAACGTCTTCCCTTCTTGTTGGAAGTTTGCTCTCATACAACCTGTCCCAAAGAAGGATGACCGCTCTCAACTCTCCAACTATCGTCCAATTGCTCTCATCTCTTGTATCTCTAAAGTCTTTGAAACTATTCTTGCTTCCAAATTTCTTAAGCATTTCTCTTCTCATAATCTGCTCTCAAATCGCCAGTATGGCTTCCTTAATAAGGGTCGCTCTACTGGTGATCTTCTTTCATATCTTACTAACTCTTGGTCATCCTCCTTTCGGGACTTCGGTGAGACCTTTTCTATTGCACTAGACATATCGAAGGCCTTCGACAGAGTCTGGCACTAATCTTAAATTTCTAAACTACCTTCCTTCGGTTTCTATCCCTCCATCTGTGCCTTTGTCTCTATTTTTTTCCCGGTCGTTCCATAGCTGCGGTTGTGGACAGCCATCGCTCACTTCTTCATCCTATCAACTCCGGTGTTCCTCAGGATTATGTCCTGTCTCTAGTTCTCTTTCTTTTATTACATTGATCTTCTCAAATGTACCTCCCGTCCTATCCATTCATATGCTGATGACTCTACCCTACACTATTCAACACGTTTTTTCAGAACGACCCAGCAAGCAATCAATCAAAAACTCACATAATGAGGCCATAGCCCACTTATCTTCTTATCTATCAACCATTTCTGATTGGGAAGAAAAATTATTTTTACTTTCAATGCTTCCAAAACCCAATTTCTCCATGTATCTACCCGTCAAAAACTTCCACAGGTCTATCCCTTATACTTCAACAACATACAAATCAACCCTTCATCTTGTCTCAGTATTCTTGGTGTTTCTTTTTCTTCTGGCCTTTCTTGGACAAAATATATTACCACTCTTGCTAAAACAGCTTCCCAGAAGTTGGGTGTGCTCAACTGTTTCCATGGGTTCTTTACCCCCGCACTACTTCTTGTTCTGTATAGGGGCACAGTGCGCCCATGTATCGAGTATTGTTCGCATGTGTGGGGAGGTTCAACCCATACCACACTTCTCGAAAGGGTAGAGTCAAAAGCAGTTCGTCTCATCAACTTATCTTGTCTCACTAATTCCCTACAACCTTTCTCTACACGCCACAATGTTGCAACTTTCTCACTCTTCTACACTACTACAATAATCAATGTTCTTCAGAGCTCTCCAGAGTATACCCCCTTCCTTACGGACAGTGGGGGGCACCCGCTATTCAACACACTCTCACCCATAATTTGTCCAAATCATAACTCCAAGATTGGCAAATTTTCGCAGTCTTTCTTCTACTCAATAAGCAAGCTTTGGAACTCTTTCCCTCATCCTATGATTTAAACTGCTTATGCTCCGTGTGTCCAGACATTTGAACTTTAATGTACAAAGGAGTACAAAGGAAATCAAGCAACAACAGGTCTAGTGACCCTTCTAGGCTGCTGTCCTCCAAAACACTGAGGATCAAGTGTCCAAACAGTGGTTTAGAGTGGGTAAGGGAACATTGGAAAGGGAACTAATGTCCGTGGCAGGATTAGGAAGTTAGTAGGGGACAGATGGGTTAGTAACTGAGGGGATGATAAAATAAAGTTATTCATTTACAAACTCAGTCAGTCGCAGGTTTGACGCGAGATATTTGTCTAGGCGAAGTTTAAATTAATCAACGGTGCTGCAGTCTATAACATCTCGGGGAAGCCCATTCAATAAGTTGACAACTCGATTGAAGATGAAATTTTTAGCTTCGTGTGAGTTAAAAGATTTACCAATAATTTTGCACCCATTTCCCCGTGTGTATATAGATTGGTCGATAGTGAAGTACTTACTACAGTTCATATTGTCGATGCCTTTGATGATTTTGAACACTTGAATTAAGTCGCCTCTTAATCTGCGCGGGGTTGTTGTTGTTCCCCAGGCTGTCTGGCCGAACAGCCCCAAGGTCCCGAGCAAGGCCAAGGCCACAAATGAGCGCCCCCACAAAACCCTCCCTGCTTACCACTAACAAAGCCCGGGCGACCGAAGCCACTCCAAGGCAGGGAGTTGAGGAGGGCGCGGAAACGCCCGGGAAACCAAAGCCCCACCCAAGGCCCTGTGCCCCTCAGCAATTATGAAGGGAAAGTTGAGGGGCAAGGGAAAAATGTGACGCTTTGGCTCCCAATCTGCCAACTTCTAGGTTGGCAGTAGGGAGGTCAATCCACGGAAAAGACGCCGCCACTTGAGATCTAGAAGATATATAAGTAAAAGGAACAGTCAGAGTATGCTATGGGTATGGCAGAGATCGCTCAGTTCTCACTCGGATAGACCCGCCCATCACCACATGACTAGAACCCAATCCTCTCCGCATCAGCTAGGAAAGGCCCTAGAAAGCCCTAGAAAGGGGATAGCTCCCCTATTTTAACTCCTTTCGGGGTAGGGCACCCGCCCGTCTGCGCTGGGTTAAAGGAAATAGATTTAATTATCTAAGACGCTCCTCGTATGGTTTGTTCTTTAGGCTAGGTATCATTTTGGTAACTCTACGTTGAACTCTTTCTAGCTTGTCTATATCTTTATGGTAATAAGGGCACCAGGATTGAACGCAGTATTCCAGAAGAGGGCGGACTAAGGAGGTGTAAAGGGTTAGGATAACTTCTTTGGATTTATGCTCAAATGACCTGCCTATAAAGCCAACTATTTTGTTTGCCTTCTTAACAACTTCTGAACATTGTTGACTCGGTTTTAGGTTACTCAATATTGTTACTCCCAGATCGGTTTCTCTTTTTACATTCTTAAGCTGAGTGCCATTCATTAAATAGTTTGCTTTCTCATTTTGGTGTCCGATATGTAGTACTTTACATTTATCCGTATTGAAACTCATTTGCCAAATTTGGGCCCAACATGACAACTTATCTAGATTGTGTTGCATATCGTCAACTTGTTCTTTTGAGAGTACGCTATTTGCAATTTTTGTATTGTCAGCAAATTTTGAGATTGTACAGGTGAGACCCTCATCTATGTCGTTGATGTAAATTAGAAAGATAATTGGTCCTAGTACCGATCCCTGGGGTACCCCGCTACTTACATTGGTCCATGTAGATGCCTTACCGTTTATGACTACTCTTTGCTTTCTGTCGCTGAGCCAATTTTCTATCCATTTCAACACACCGTCTTGTATTCCATGCGCTTTTAGTTTTAGCAGTAAACGTTTGTGGGGAACTTTGTCAAAGGCCTTTTGAAAATCAAGGTATATAATATCTACAGCTTTACTCTCATCGTAGAGGTTGAGGATATCGTGGAAGAAGTCTAAGAGGTTTGTTAAACAGGAACGTTTTTTACGAAAGCCGTGTTGAGTATCTTTAAGTATGTTATTTTCCTCTAAGTGATTTACGAGTCTGTCTCTTATGAGTGTTTCTAGCATTTTACATGCAACTGAGGTTAAGTACCTTGATTTTGGCTCTCTGTCACTTGGGGGAGACACTTGTTACAGTCAGCTTTGCCTTTTGTCTCCTTCATTCATATACAAAACAAACAAATAATATAATATATATATACCGTATATATATATATATATATATATATATGTACAGTATATATATATATATATTATATATAATAATCGGTTTATTTCGAGCCGGCAGCCAATGATGCTGAAAATACACTATTCATTAACCTAACTTATCCGAAGTAGTCAACAGATTTTACTCTTGCTGCCATAAGGGCGCCTACATATCCCCAGAAGGCAGAAGGGGTAGGATGTTGGCAGGGTACCAGGTGGAGCCCAGAGGTTGCGCATCCACACCTAACCTCCACAGCCCGGAAAGTTTTGACAGAAACCTTACCGGCAAGTAGCTGGGATCGAACCCGCGCTACCCGAGTCAAGCGATTAGAGTATGGCGACTTTGTGAGCTCGGCCACTGTGACCGTGTGTGTGTGTGTGTGTGTGTGTGTGGCTACCAGTTTTGAAGATTTAAAAGCAAAATAAATAGATATATAAATACTGTATATACAAAATCCCACATATAAAAAAGGCTAAGTTGGATAGGGTAGACAATAAATAACAATAACCTAAAACATTTATATGGAAGCCTAGAGTCTCCCAGGCGTGTACCAATTAGAAGGACAGTTTGTTAGTTAAAATAGGACTTCAGATTATTAATGGATTATTAAGCCAGCACACTGTAAGTCAAGAACCCCAACCCCTTGAGGACAGAAGATAGATATATTAATATAACAATGAATACTGAAACAGAACTACATGAACTAACTAAGTATGGCGGGGAAGGGAAGAAGATAACACGTACTAAAGCATACTATAGGGATGATAGGAAAGGCTAGTCAAGAAATAGTACAGTATAAACTAAACCCTAAATCAATGAGAGGACTGGATTAGAAAAAAACAGAGTAAACTATTTTATGCAGGGATAGAAAATTAGTATGACTAACCCAAACTATCTCTACAGAAGGCTAGTCTCCCAGGGTGTACCAATTAGGAGGTTAGAAGATAGATATAACGTGCCGACAAAGGGGATCGATTGGCGGATAGATGAACCGATAGAGCCCGGGGATAGACAGCAGAAAGGACCCGGCCATGCATTCCCACGTCCGCTAATGGATAGATGGATAGCCTAGATGCTCAGGGAGATACGGGGGGTGGATATGTTAATAGTTGACTAGCTGGGGGTGGGGCGGGGGGGGGGGGGGGAGAGAGAGAGAGAGAGAGAGAGAGAGAGAGAGAGAGAGAGAGAGAGAGAGAGAGAGAGAGAGAGAGAGAGAGAGAGAGAGAATGAGAAGAGAGAGAGAGAGAGAGAGAGAGAGAGAGAGAGAGAGAGAGAGAGAGAGAGAGAGAGAGATATTTGATGTTAATATAGAGTGAAGTAAAAATGGTTCAAAAGTATCATTATTACATCAACTCATAAGGGCTAAGGTGCAATCGCAATCTTCACTCTATTTCTAGCTAAAAAAAAATACATGTACTTTATAAAATAAATGATACATAGATATTGATGATATTTTAAACAATCTACCTACATTTACTATATACATTATAATTATATTAAACAAAAATAATATATATATATATATATATATATATATATATATATATATATATATATATATATATATCACAAAACATATACATGTAGACCTTGATGAGATTGTTATTATAATACATACGTAATAGTATTAGATAATGCTGCCTCTCAAGTTCCTCCCACTGAATCCTGACTACAAGATCGTCGCTACAAAGTCACCGAATAACAGTATGGTTAGTGAACGACGATGGCCGCCCTAATCGAGTGGCCTGTAAGGCAATATTATATCACACTTGTGTTTATATAATGAGTAAAGCTACATATCCTATAGTATTCTTTATCATTTTATTTTTATTTTTTTCAAAGGCTGTGCAGTGTGCATATTTCCATTATTTAACATCTATATAATCTGTTTCATTAACTTTTCGATTGTGTTATTTCTATATTATATTAAAGTTATACATTGCCATATCTAATGTTGCAGGGTGTGAGATATTGAGAGAGAGAGAGAGAGTGAGAGTGTGTGTGTATGTATGTGTGATTGAGTTTGTGATTCTTTATTTCATGCAACTCTTCTGCCAGATATAGGCTTCCTACAACCTGTGGATTAGATTGTTTGACTTGACGAGGTCCAGAGATCTTACTCTAGATGGCATGAATTTGGTTTGTCAATCATTTGGCTTTTCAACTGTAGGTACCACATTATCTTGACGTTGGTTCTTACCACGTCAGTCTTTTGTGCATAGGCCTTCTACTATAATGCTTCCCAAAGCATATTTTATAGTCTGAATATGAGAATACTCATACAATGCTAATGTATTACAACAGCTAGAGCTTTTTATTATGGCGTTTTCGGTGAAGTCCTGGAACTAAGTACAGCACTAATTTTATGCATAATTATATATTCTTCTTTTGACACATTGGAATTTTAACTCTTGGATTTATGATTTCTAGTTCAGTAGCATGACCACGTTTAAGTGTGTGTGTGTGTGTGCGTGTGTGTGTGGCTAAATGGATATTTGGGATGGTTGGGTATATATTTGAGGTGGATATGTTAAGAGATTACTAGATTGGTAAGAGGATGTTCGCCCATACGTATATTGTGATGACTATTCCTACGTTTCTATTTGTAACTGCATATTATTGTTCAGCATATTGGGTACATTTTGGTTCATAGTTATTATGGACGGGTAGATACGAAGGTTGGATATACCAATATTGTAAGTAAGTAGAAATCAGTCATTGTATTCAATATCTGTGTATGTGTCATGAATGAGTGCATGATCAATGTGATGCCTGTGTTTCACTCAACGTAATGATTTCGTATAGAGTTTGAGTACAGTTGGCCACATAAGTTTTGTTCCTCGTCGTGATTTTCTGTATGAAATGAAAGTAGTATAAATACATTGCAGGTGTGGTTTCTTTATATTATCAGTTGATTACTCAGATGAGTTAAACACTGCATAAGAAACTACACTCGTAATTCAACCATGCGCATTATTTGTCCATGTATAAGATCACGGTGAGGAAAAGAACTTATGTGTGCAACTGTACTTATGTGCTCCCGTTAGATAATGGGTTTGAAATTACCTGTATACAATATATTTTATATATGCATCGTATTTTGTTTTTCTTCTCGATTATCACTGCTTGTATTTTAGTGACATATGGATTATCATATGTATCCCAAGCTAGCATTTGAATATGTGCTTATGTTTATAAGCAGTTATCTGTGTGTTTACATTATAGTATTACCAAACTACCATAAATTGTCCATATTTCATTGCTTTTTTTTTTTTTTTTTTTAATAATTCAGTACCATATTTCGTTGCTTAGCTGTTGGCACAGCTCAACATTCAAGTTAGGATAAATTATATTGTTCACCTACTTACAGTATATCGAACACAGTATTATGGAGGGGGATCGTTAGCCGTTTTGTTATTATGACTACCAATAATTTGATTGCACATGGTCTTTTACTACACACCAGTTCTTCTACAAAAATTCACTAGCTCTCGGAAGAGTTTAGCATGGATTATTACCCCAAGTAGTAATTCACAAATGTTGACGAACTCCAAGTTGTTATTTACTGCTAAGTGACAAGAACCCTCGGCTGTTAGGTGACTTCACCATTCTTCTCGTCTTGCCTGGGAAATCTGGATCCTCTTCGTGGAGAACCGAGCCCGCTATCAATGTGCTGCAGGATACGGTTAACTCTTCATTATATTTTTCTGATAGATCAAATGGCTGGTTAGGTTAAGAGTATATACGCTAATAGGTCACTAACTAAGAGGCATTATTTTGTTAGGATAAGTATAAGTTCTGGTTAGATAAATTATTTAGCGCATGATATAAATTGTACTATGATAGCTATGAGGACAAGAATGGTATAATGACATAAGTTTCCCCAAACTTATCTTAATCATTTTTCCACATCCATCACATTATCATAAAGAAAATGTGTGGGTTGCGCTACGAACTGAACTCATGTTACAACCATATATATATATATATATATATATATATATATATATAGGGGAGGTGTAGCAGAGTGGTCTTGCCACTGGACTGATAATCCAATGGACCCGGGTTCGAATCCCAATATGTCAATGGGAAGATGTTATTGGGATGGAATTTGTGCTGTACCTAGTTTCAGTGCATTACCACAGCACACCGAAATGCCAAACAAATACCCTCATTGTTCCCTGATTAAATAGCACTGTATGAATATTTCCATATTCAAAATATGCTACAGGGGGGCAATGCCTAATGAGTTAATTGCTAAATAGGTGGCGTTCTGAGAGAGAGGGTCCGAGTCTGGGGAGTTAGACGGTGAAGCACGGAGGCTTCAGAGATGGGATTGCTTTGGGCCGGGGTGCTTCTTATGTCTCACTCTCTAGACTGGAACAAGACTTCACGGGCCTCACCGTGTTCAGCAGTTGAGTGTGCAGGCTCTCAGCCTATGCCCGAGAGGGAGTAGTTGGAATATAGACAAAAAAAAAAATATATATATCTATATATATATATTCTTAAAACAAGTAGTTAACAAGAAACACCCGATAACATTTAATAGAGGTTGGGTTTGCCATCCCTTATGATGAAAAGGGGAATTATAATATTATTATGACTTTATCATTTCAAGTATAGCGATCAAACCTTTGACTTCATTTATTTTTAAATCTGTAGGCTTGAATATGGAAAAAATAAAACCTAAACATTATTAGTTAGGGACACTAGCGTAGGGTTCAGAATTTACTTTGCGAAGCTACATCATGTTATTTTTAAGCCAAGGGAAATAATTTAGAGGTGACTGCAGGAGGAGACTTTCTCCCCCAATACCGAGGGATGATATTCATATCGGGAAAATATAATTAGTCGTGTATTTTCAAAAATGTATTGCCATCAAATTAACTTCTTTTGGGTTGGAGTGGCTGGTGGAAGGTGGTGATTCGCTCTCCTATTAAGGGAAAAGAGAGCTGTTACATTTGACTATGCAATATCATGGATGAAGCAGCCTAATTTTGTATGTGACCTGCACAGTAAGATGAACACCTTTTGGGTTATAGCTCCCTCTGAGCTAGCATTTCTTATATTTGATACGGTACACCTGGTTTAGGACAACCACTTTTATGCAACATTTCAGATTTGTATACTGAACCCTTAGGAAAGTATATATTTTAAAGATAACCTGAAGTTTTGTAGTTTTATACCAAAAATGAAGAAAAATAAATAAAAAAATAAATAACGCAGTGACATATATCAAACAGATAGACAGAACAACCAACAGCAACTTCAAAATAATAATTTCTATTCATAAAACGGTTCGAATATTTTGTCAATGGTCCTCAGTGAAGAGGAGGATCTGACTTTCATTTCCGACTGTATAATATATAACTTTCCCATGCCTCTATCAACCCAGATGTATTTCAGCAATGTCCGGGAGGCCACACGATACGTCAACAACCGGAAAGGTCAACATTATTATTATTAATAGATCACCTGTATTGGTATATTAAGTGATGCCGTTGCTCTATGTATATGTCGGTTAACCTGTCACATATCTGTTTATCTCTTCTTTCTATCCACATCCACTTATCTGTCAAACATTATGTACATTATACAGCATATAATTAAATACATAAAGAATATATATATATATATATATAGAGAGAGAGAGAGAGAGAGCGTGGGAAGGTAAAAATGTTAATATGCTACCGTGCTGACCTTTGGCCAGGGGAAGGCCTAGATGTAGCAGAGAGGTGGGAGATGGAATGGCCGGGAACGGGGGAAGATATGGAGGGGGGGGGGGGAATTGAGAAAAGGAGGAGGAAAAGAAGATAAAGGGATGGGATGGAAGGGGGAGAAAGGAAATAGGAAAATGGAGTTAAGGAGTGGAAGATGTTAAACGGGTGGGGAGGATAAAGAAAGAGAAGTGAGAAAGGAATTGGTTGAGGAGGGGAGAAAGGAGAAGTGATGAGTGAGGATTAGTTAAAATAGGACTTCAAAGGCTATCAACCCTTCTGGATTATTAAGCCTAACAGTGTTGGCAGAATCGCCTCTCGTTAGCCACTAGCGCTCGCCAGGGCAGTGAAATGGGCTACAGTTATCAGAGAATGTTGTTCTTTCTTTCATAGTACTTGCATTGTAACAGACAGTCCAGTGGTGGTCTTTATTTTCGTCTGTGACAAGGGGAAGTATTTTATATCATGAGTAGAATATAAGATGCATTGTAGTTTGAAGTTGAGAGAGAGAGAGCGGGCAGCGAGGGGGTAGTGAGTGTTGCCTCCCTCCTCCCTCCTCCTCACTCGGAGAAGTTTCCCGCTCGCGCGGGCTTTCTCTCGTCTTTGATTGGCTGGTGGTTCTTGGCGCGTCCTAGGGGCCTGCTGCCTTGTGACGTATCGGCCTGTGATTGGCCGACCATGCCTTTGTGGGATCCTGAGGGTCCTGAGGAGCTACCCTCCTCAGAGCAGGCTAGGGACGCACACAACTAACATCCTTTTTACAACTGTCCCCCATATCTCCACCATTCTGATACTGTCTCTCTCACTCAACTTCCTTTCTTTCATTCCTCTGATCTTTTAATGTCACAGCACTCCCTTTGGGTTCTGTACACGATTTCATATCGGCCCATCGTATTGTGTGCGTCGCTCTCATATATATTTCTATGTATTAGAATAGGCTATAAGGGTTCTTAGTCTATGAAGGTTTGATGACTCTGTGTGTGTCTCTATCATTAGTGCTCTGCTGGGTTATTTAATGCAAGACTGGGATGAGGTTTCTGTTGTCGTTGTCACCGATGTGTGTATGGTTCGCTTATACCTGCGCGACTTCGACGGTTTCTGTGGTAGTCTAGGTCGTCCTTATGGTTGTGTCTTTTGCGAGTGCAGCATCGTGTTGTAAGAGGGCATTAGCCTACTACCTTATAACACAGTGCTGCCTCTTTGCTTGACTTTAGAGGGATCACCAGGGTAGAACCAGATACTTGAGATCTGGGTCTACCAAGAGAGCATCCCCGTCATTAACGTAACTTTAACCATACCGCCTTAAGGACAACGCTAGGCTATGAGCCTGTCTTGCTCAGCCACAGTTTCCTAACCTTGATATCCCAGCTAGACTTTATTCGCTGAGCCGACACTAGTTAGGACATGAGCTTTTTTGATATCTTTGCATTATTATTCACAGTATTTATTAGTCTAGGTTGTTGTTGAGTTGCACAACCATAGCAGACTGTTTCGTTGATGAGGAAGTACTTCTTTTAGTGTCGAGCATTACTGCCATTGCGCATTTATAGTATTCTCGTGTCGGTTAACATTATATGTCCTATCTTTTAGTGTATTCAGTCTACACGTGTGGTGTCCTGCCTCCTGCCTTTATATAATTTAAGATACGAGCATCTTATGAGCATCAGACTTTCTTCAGAAGTTTCCAGGTCTATGCTGTAGGACTATACTTCACTTTCTTTCAGATAGGAGTGAAGAGTTTATTGTTGTTTAGAGTAACTGTATTGAATCATCTTTTTATTGTATTAAATCTTGCAGTGATTTAATTGATCTTTCCATAGCTTCCCTTTTATGCATTTTAACGTAACTTGCATCTTGTTTGTTATCAGGCTATACCAGTGTGGGTTAGCCTGAAGTAGAGTACATTTATGCCCAGTTAAGGATACCCCATTATCGCAGATTAACTCTGGAGGGTATAGGTGTTTTTGTTCGCCGGCATATAAGTTCAAGGGTTTGGATCTAGCGTACCGTTGTTGCATAGTGCCCTATTACTAGTCCAATCATTAAGTCTCAAGTGACGGCGTCTCTAACGTGGATTGACCTCCCAATCTACCAAGATTGGAAGCCAAAGCGTCACATTTTTCCCTTGCCCCTCAACTTTCTCTTCATAATTGCTGAGGGACACAGGGCCCTGGGTGGGGCTTTGGTTTCCCGGGCATTTCCGCACCCTCCTCAGCTCCCCGCCATGGAGTGGCTTCGGTCACCCAGGCTTTATTGTGGTCGGCGGGGAGGGTTCTGTGGGGGCGCTCGGTTATGGCCTTGGCCTTGCTCAGGGCCTTGGGGCTGTTCGGCCAGGCAGCTTGGGGAACAACAACAACAACAACAACAACAACAAATGGCGACTTTGCCTAGTATCTTATTTTAGTAGAGACTAGGTTCCATTTGTTGTTATTGCAGTAATAACAAATAGTGCCCTTGCCTGGTATCTAAGAAAGAATTACAGGATTGTTGGACATTTTTTTTTGAGGAATATTTTGGACACGTGGATTTTTTTTTTTGGCAACGTAGTATAGCACTTGAGTTGTCTTCGAGCAATTTTTTGAGTGAATAGTGCTACATGAGAGTTTAGGTACTCCTTTTTTTTTATAAACGTTGAGAATTTTCGGTGGTCACTATGTCGAACGACGGATCTATGTACGGTGAGGACACAGTACGGGAAACAGACTCTGAGGTGCAGCAGCGGGGTTTGTTAGAAGGCATTAGAGTAATAACTAGTGAGGAGGATGCAAGGAAGTTTCTGGAGATGCCTATTACTGTTAACCGGGTGTCGGGGATTGATCGGTATGGTCTCCAGTGTTTGGCCACGGTCATGGGGCATGTGGGCGCTAGCAGCATGTCGAGAGGTGACCTGGTAGCCTGGGTGCTCGGCGGGGTGCGTGGGGCTTCGGGTGGAGCGGGAGCTGGAGCACCTTCGGCCCAGCCCCCATTCCACTCGACTCCTACCATGGCACCCCCTCGGGCTACGGAGCCGGGTAAGTTCCCGCAGGCCGATAGTCACTGGCAGCGTGGTTTGCACTTGGGTGGGTCTCCAATTGTTGCATCTCCTCCTCCTCAAGGTTTAACTGCAGATATGCTCTTCCAGATTGAGATGGCTAAGATTGAGGCTACGAAGTACTGTGCAGACATAGACCTTGAGAAGTCTCGGGTGGAGTCAACAAGGCAGCATCTCGGTTCTGGGAATCGAGGTCTTGCTCAGTCTTTATCGCACCTTCTTAAGTTAGTCCCTGCATTTGACGAGTCGGGTGTCACCGAATTTTTCCTGCGTTTTGAGAAGTGCCGGGAGCACCAATGGCCCGAGGTTAAGTGGGCAGCCCTTGTTTCCTCTAGGTTGGTT
The DNA here is from genome assembly GCA_032716605.1 of Paralithodes platypus. Lineage (NCBI taxonomy): Eukaryota > Metazoa > Arthropoda > Malacostraca > Decapoda > Lithodidae > Paralithodes > Paralithodes platypus. Next base: position 29,817,979 of record CM064523.1, read on the forward strand.
GGCAAAGGACTCGAGGCATATGATGCGTTGCCCTTGGAGTCTTGCGTCGATTATGAGGTACTGAAGGAAGCTGTTCTGCGGGCGTACGAGTTACAACCAGAGACATATAGGTTTAAGTTCCGGGGTGTTACGAAGGGTCGTGAGTGCACTTTTCTAGAACATGCCCGGGAACTGTCTGATGCATTGAGAAATTGGCTGAGGTCAGAGAAGGTGACGACGTTCGAGGAGCTTGAGCAGTTAGTCCTTCTAGAGCAATTTTTCAAGTGCACAGGCGGCGACCTGACTTTGAACCTCAAAGAGAAACAGCCTAAAACTCTACAAAAGGCAGCTGAGATGGCTGACCTGAGAATGTCACTGATTCGTGGGTGCGGGTCTGCACAACGGACCGATGCAGTTAACAAGGGGTGCAACACTCCACCCTCCCGAGTCAGTGATGCACAAATCAATAACGAGAGTAAGAGCAATGATACCAATTTTGATCACAAACCCAAAACCGTCCCGTTTAAGAGAGGTCAGGGCCCTTCCCCACCTCGGGGGAAGTCTAAGGGTGAAGTAGAGTGTTTTAAGTGTCATAACAAGGGGCACTTCGCACGTTCCTGCCCTAGTAACCAACCTACTGCAGTGGTGTCTTTGGCTAGCAGCATTGGGGTGTCTCTGAGGTCTTCTGCATTTACACGGGGTGATATGTCAGATGCGGGGGCACAGCCAGTGAAGGCGTGTCCGGAAGGCTCGAAACCTGTCCGCTATGCTTTCTGCGACCATAGAGGGCGTGGCTGCGTGAGTTGGGCTGGTTGCAAGCATGGGTTGGAGTTGTTGCGTGATACAGGTGCATCCCAGACTCTGATGAAAAAGTTTACAGGCAAACCTATAAACGCGGCACGGGTGGTTGTGGTGCAGGGTATTAACGCTACAAGGTCATACCCGTTGGTTCGAGTAGAGCTGGAGGTTGAAGGTGTGACATGAGAGTTGGATGTCGGAATCGTGGAGAAACTGCCAGTAGAGGGCGTCGACCTTCTTCTCGGCAATGACTTTGCAGTGCCTACTTCTGAGGTTCCACCCTTAGTCGCTGCCGAGAGGGCGGCCGACGTGAGTAGGGAGGGGCAGGAGTTGGTCGAGAGGTGTCAACCACAGCAGAGGGCGTGTGTTGTCACCCGATCTCGTGCATCTAAAGTGTCACAGCCTATTCCTCAGTCTCTAGACCAGCGGAGGAACGGTCGGAGGGAGAAAGCTAAAATTGGGAGTTTTGTGAGTTTTGCTCCAGCGCCTCTCCTTAGCGACTTAGTACTTGACCCAGAGGTGAGCTCCGGAGTGGCCCCAGAACCTGTCACCCCTAGTGACATGGTTGGGCATGATGGCACTCCGCGACAGAGTAGTTCCCAGGTGGAGGAGAGTTGTGGGAACGGGGCTATTGAACACGAGGACGGGGAAACATGTCATGTGAACCTGTTGGAGGAGTTTGTGAGGCAACCACCTGAGCAGCCTACTGTCCCTGCGTTGGTCTGCAGCGGCCAAGGTGGAGAAGGAGATGGGGGCAGTAGGGCACAGGTGGAGGAGAGTTGGGATTGTCATGTCTCGGCGGAGCAGTGGGCGGGGGACACGAGTCTGGTGGCTGTGGAAGCGCTAGAGCACCTGCCTGAGCAGCAGTGTGCAGCGCTCCAGCACCAGCTCGGTTCATACCCCACTGGTCGTGCCGAGCACCCGAGCCTCACAACTCAGGCGGTACAAGATGTTCCGCGGGCAGGTCACTTGAGTGTTTATAGACCGTTAGCCTCGTTGTTTCGGTGGTTCAAGGTGGGCGACGAGGCTTTGGCATGGTTGTCAGGTCAGGGTCGACCCATGGCTTCCAAGGGTGGTGGTCAGAAGGAGGACATTGAGCAGATTGGTGAGGTTGGCTGTGGAGTAGATGTGCCCCGTCGTCGCATAGCCTACCAATGCTGCTCTAGTCGATTGCAACAGCCCTACCATAGACCGACTGTATCTGGCCATGTCGGTGAAGGCGGTGATGCTGCGCAGGCAGATGTAGTCGTAAGGAATGCGGGGGTGCGCATGTACGGTATCGGCGGAGAAGCCTTAGCAATTATGAACTATGGGAGTGACTGCACAGGTGGTACTGATTGTCCTTCTCATGACCTGGCTGTTCTAGGGACGAAGGTGGAGAAGGAGGGAGACTATAGTTTAGAAGCTGCGGTCTCGGCTGGGTTGTGGGAGGGCACTAGGCATGTTGTTCTGCGAGATAAGTTGTTTACTAGGCTGTGGCAGTACATCCGCATGTTTGTTGCTTCTCCAGGCCTGATGTACGGGGTAGAATCCGACATGGAGGCTGGAGACAGTGCAAGGTTCAAGTTAATTCCCTACCATATAAATCCTGCTCAACAGCCTGTCGTGAAAACAGAGCTAGACGACATGTGGAAAAAGGGTCTGAGGGATAAAGGATATCGTGAGTGGTCATTGCCAGTGAGTTTGCACCCTGAGTTGAGTGGCAAGATCTGTGTGTATGGTGATTGCAAGAGTGTGGAAGCATTATCCCTGACAGACGCCTATCCATTACCTAGAGTTGACGATACCATAGACCGCATCGGGGCTGCCTCGCTCGTCATGAAGGTAGAACTAGTGAAAGGTTATTGGCAGGCCCCGTTGCCGGAAAGAGCGAAGAGAAGTGCCAGTCTTGTGATGAACTGGGCAGTTTATCAGTGTCAGGTGTTGTTGTGCTGCCGGAACACAAGTTGGATGTGTGGCATACTAAGGGCACTGATAATGTTTTGGCTGATTGTTTGTCACGGGAGGGTTTGTTTGCAGGAGAACCCTCGCCGTTCAGTCAGTGTGTGTTGAGAATGGAGGAAAATCAGGCTTGCCCCTGTAGAGCAGCCGTCAAAAACAACATTAAAATTAAATAAAAAAACTCACATAAAAACTCTTTCTTTTTTATAGTTAATTGTAAGTTGCCAATGTTATAGCTAAAGTCCTAAGTTGAACCTGTCTTTCACTTAGTAGGCTGGGCTCTGTGAAGCTCGCTCTGGGTCAGGGAATGCCCCCAGGAGTCGCTAGGTTACTCCCCCTTTGAGTTGTTGTATGGACGTCAGATCAGAGGCCCTTTGAAGGTCCTGAAAGATCAGTGGTTCAATACAGTTTCTGATAACCCCTCCCGCACTGTGTCAAGAGTACATAAATGCTTTGAAACTTAAAATGTCTAAAGTGCGATCTCTTGCCCTAGATAATTTGGATAAAAACAGTCCAATATGAAAACTCGCTATGATCTCAAATCTGAATACCGTACTTTCAATTCTGGGGAAAAAGTGCTCCTTTTTCTGCCCATTCCAGGTCATCCTCTTAAAAGTAAATATTCTGGACCATACATCATAACTCAGAAGTTGTCTTATCTCAATTACGTAGTGAACACTCCAGATCGTCGAAAAAATAGCCGGCTTGTCCATGTCAATCAAATCAAACCTTACGTTGAAAGGTTACTAGAGGAGAATACACCTTGCCTAATTGTAAATACTGCAATGAAGTCTGAGGAGTTGCCTAAGGAGAGTGATGCTGAAGTGATTGATGAGGTTTATCTTCCTTCCCCTTGTGGCAATCCCCAAAATAGTGAAGTGTTGCAGCATTTAGATGAGTACTTGCAGGAGATATCACCTTCTCATAGAAATGACCTTCAGTCGGTACTTTTGAAGTTTCCTTCGGTCACCTCAGATATCCCTGGTTTTTGCAATTCCCAGCTTCATGATGTAGTCTTACTTTCCTCAGATGTTAGACCTATTAAACAATCAGCTTATAGGTTAAATTCTCAGAAGCAAAATATCATGAAGAAAGAAATAGAGTTTATGCTGGAACACGACCTTATAGAACCCAGTCACTCACCCTGGGCATCACCCTCCTTGCTAGTCCCTAAGCCAGATGGCACTTCTAGACTTTGTACAGATTATAGTAAGGTGAATTCTGTGACTGTGCCAGATGCTTATCCTCTTCCCCATATAGATGATCTAATTGACAAAGTAGGAACCGGTCAATATGTATCCACCATAGACCTTCAAAAAGGATACTATCAAATAGGTATGACCGAGAGAGCAAAGGTTATTTCAGCATTCATAACCCCTTATGGTTTGTTCCAGTTGTTGTTGTTGTTGCTGTTCCCCAGGCTGTCTGGCCGAGCAGCCCCAAGGTCCCGAGCAAGGCCAAGGCCACAACCGAGCGCCCCCACAGGTCCCTCCCAGCTTACCACTAATAATGCCCAGGTGACCGAAGCCACTCAAAGGCAGGGAGCTGAGGAGGGTGCAGAAACGCTCGGGAAACAAAAGCCCCACCCAAGGCCCTGTGCCCCTCAGCAATTATAAAGGGAAAGTTGAGGGTCAAAGGAAAAATGTGACGCTTTGGCTCCCAATCTGCCAGGGTTGGCAGTAGGGAGGTCAATCCACGGAAAAGACGCCGTCACTTGAGATCTAGAAAATATATAAGTAAAAGGAACAGTCAGAGTAAGCTATGGGTATGGCAGAGAACGCTCAACTCTCATTCTGATAGACCAGCCCAGTATAATGTGATGCCTTTCGGAATGATCAATGCCTCTGCGACTTTTCAACGCATTATTTCCTATACTATTCAAGATTTAGAGGGTTTAGAGGGTGGCGCTGGTGTGGTGCTTTGAAGCTCCATGTAGAGGTAGAGTTGGTTGGATGAGGCTTCAGGAAGGGTTGAGCAGGCTCGGAGTGTGGTGCTTTAAAGCTCCATGTAGAGGTAGAGTTGGTTGGATGAGGCTTCAGGAAGGGTTGAGCAGGCTCGGATTGTGGTGCTTTGAAGCTCCATGTAGAGGTAGAGTTGGTTGGATGAGGCTTCAGGAAGGGTTGCGCAGGCTCGGAGTTTCAATGGACGTAACAATAGAGACAGATTTTTAGGGCAGGACAATGGCCTTTATGGTAAAGTGCTGAAACTAAATAGAGAACAAAAATCATTCCAATATAATCCCTTGACTCGCCGGAATTTGAACTCTGGGTCTTGAGGTTACCAGCTCAGTAGCATGACAGTTCCCCCACACCCATCCTTAATTAATGATGTTGATGCCATACAAATGTGAACTATATGTGTGCCAGTACCTTTACAAATGATTGTCAGTAATTGCTGTTGTTGTTGTCTTTGATGATGTAAAAACGTGCACTTGTTTGTTTTGTTTGAGAATCTCTTCCCCCCCCCCCCCTCCCCATTCCCTTAAGGGCAGACAGCATCTAGGCTCAATATGTCATCCAGACTCGCCATCAATCTTTTTTCTTTTCATTTTCTGACCGCGTTCCCACACTCTCCGGCTGGTGTTCCATTCCTTTCATGGTGTCCAACTATTTTATTACAAAGCGGTTGGTGAAAACACAATAGGCGTTATGATTTGTTGTATGCTTTGATGAGGTGTGTTTTATATCAATATTATATTTATGCAGGTGTATAATGTATTTATGTTTATTGACATATTATTATGTTCCTTCCAACAACCAACAATACTCCTAAAATCGATTAATGAAATTTACAAACACATGTGGCAGTCCGTGGACTCGAACCCAGGATGCTCACACCGAAAATCAACACCTTATCCATCGCACCACGAAGACAGTTAAAGGTTGGTGGACACTGCCTACGATTTATTATGCAACTTCGAATCCTGCATATCAATCTAAGCATGTACACACATCCCAACTGCAACTCACGTAGGCTATGCATATGTGAATTTGAGTTTGTAGCTTTATAAAGTTATGAATAGTGCTGTTCTCCTTTTCGGTTACTGTTATATTTTCTACTTATCAAATAGGTAGTCATTGGCGCTTTAAAATATTTGTTTGTGTGGTTCTTTTATAGATTGGTATATATTGAAGGCCTTTATCCCTGAATTATTTATGAATTAGTTATTCAGTAAAAAAATTACAATAAGTGATTTAAGAACTCTGAATTCGGGAGCAAGACATAAATTTACCTCCTCCTGGGACCCATCTTTCCTTTAACATTTTTGTTTTCTTAAGATTGTTAGTTTCCCTTCAATGTTCATTAGTTTCATCATTCACTACTAACTGAATTATTTTAATATATCGAATTTTGATAGTTGGATTTAAAACGTCTATATCATACAACTGGATCACCTACTTCACAATTAACCCATTCAGTACCGGCGACGTCCCTTTCAATATATTCTGGCAACTATTATACGATTTTATTCAGCTTAGGAAGGATGTCTACCCGACAAAATGATTACAAACTATCTCAATTAATCCAATTAGCTACCCTATATCCTTACTAAGTTTCAAAACATCGTCTAAATGCAGCTCAAATAAAAACAACAAAAAATATGTTGTCTGTGCTATAAGGGTTACTAGTGATATAGACCATAGCATTACGCATTGGGAAGGGCCACACTCTCTCCTTCTCAATAACAAATTAATATAATAGTGAGCCGCTTTCCATGCTTAAGGGGGGATAGCTGTTTTTTCTGACCCCCCCCCCCCCTTCTCCGTTATGTTTAACCCCATATGTTTTTGAGATTTTAAGACTTACTTTCCATTAGTTTGGCGATTCTAAGGCCTTTCATCCCATATCTTTGTCAATAATAGAACCTTTCGTGCCATTTTGGTGTCGATATTTTTCCGAGCGAGCGATATCGAGCATGTAATTTTAGGAGGCTTTGGCCGGCAAATTTTTCTACCAATAAATGTACAAATATATCTCGAAGGAGGTCTAAAGGGTGTTTTTTTAAACTTGAGGGAGGTCTAGCGAGGAATCCAAAACATGAAAAATGAATAAATAAATAGACCTAAGAACTAATCCTCCTCCCATTAATATATGACCCTATTAATATCAGACTGAGACTGCTTTTGGTTGTTAATTATGCTTAAAGGTTACCTCGAACAGCTTTATGACATTGATTCAGAAGTTATAAGTCTATATTATGCAAATTAACTTTACAAAAACGGTAATTATAAAGACAATCAATAATTCACCTTTAATTAACCACGTTATTTAGACTAATTATTGCCGGATTTTCATTTAATTGAAAGTCTTTAGCTCTTGATGACACTAAAATTAATGTAGACAAAGTATTTATGCATTAAAATAGTCAATCCTTAGAATCTTCAAAATACTTGACTAATTTTAAAGAAGAGACACATTTCTAGCGTGTATAATAGACACTGTTAAACAATCATTAATCAATCTGCCCTGTTAGTTATGGGACTAGACATTAGTTAAAATACTTAAAACATTGTCATTGTTATCTTTCTCTTTATATTAATTTTGTTGTAACTTGAAAGACAACTTCGTAATTCTATCGTTGTAAATATTCAAAACCGTTAATAAATGTATTTACTAATTTTCGAATACTTAGTTTTTCCAAATATGATCAACTTATTAAGTCATACGCAAAAAAAAAAACTAAAAAACTAATAACTTATAAGTCTGTAATGTATTTTAGTATAAACTATTATATTTATTTTATGAAAACTTTTTAGTGAAGGAGTTAACATAGTATTGCTTATACATAAATACAGTAATTCTCTTAAGTTCTTATTTTCCAGCTTAGAGGTAGCGATAGACAGATATATACATACATAAGTACATAGAAAGATAGATGGACATGTAGCCAGACAGATACAAAGTTAATTATACACAGTAGATTATCTGATACATATATATTTGCGTACATGGATAGTTTAGATACATACATCATGTACATACAGTCATGGGCAGGAATTTCTGAGAAAACAAATGCAGGCAAAATATTGATACTATGGCGAACTGCGTATATAAACTGCTTGAGTCACTATAATCAAATTACTGATAATCACTATAGTACATTTTTTATTTTCAGCCGATGATAAATTGCTGATATCTTGGTTATTCAGCTATTACGTAGATCTTGTAGCGAAATATGTTGTTGTTTATTATGAAAACTTGGCATTAATACGACGCAGAGACACTACTCTGTCTCGTCTAGTAGGTGAATTTCTCAAGGGGAGGAGGAATAGCCATAGACATAGAGATATAGTAGATTCATATTATTCCATTAAGCATCGTTAATAAGTTGTTAAGGGATTCAATTTACCAACAGCTGAAATCAAACCGACTATAGTTACTGTTCATCATATTGTTTTTAGGAGGTGGGAGTTGTTCAAGTAATCTTGACCATAACAGTATATAGGCCGATAAACAGACGGCATTTGAATGTTTACGAGTGTCATACGAATTCCTCCAAGGAGTATTGGGATTCTTCAACCCAGCCACCGAAGCCTTGGGTAGTGCCCAAACCACAAGGGTCTGTAGTTTTTTATCTCTCCGATAAAATGGTGTGACATTCATCGATTCACAGCGAAGTAGAAGTGCCCGGGGACGTTTGTGATACTTTTATTGATCACTGTTGAAAGGTAGGCTATCCGTTTTTTTTTTTTTTTTTTTTAAAAGTTTGCTGCCTAGACCCTCATCAAGCTTAAAAAAAAAAAAAAAAAAAAAAAAAAAAATCCTTCGAGATAAATCTGTAAATGTTTTGGTTAAAAAATGTCCCGACCAAATGGCCTTTCCTTCTAACTTACAGGCTCGCTATCTCTCGCCAGAAAACATCGACACCTAAATGGCATGACAGATTTAAATTAACAAAGTAATAAAGCGAATGTTTTAAAATTTCAAAAACTAATGGAGCTAATCATAAGGAAGAAGGAGGTACACTAACCTCTCCCCTTGAGTGTATGACCGTAAATCACAACCTTCGATAAACTTATGGACACTGTAAACATTGTACGTCTAAATGTAAAACATATGGTACACATGCATGAATAATGGTCGCTGTATTTCTACTTCGTACACGTAAACCACTGACATTCTTATTATGTGTATCATTTTGTTACATTTGAACACACAATTGTATAGTCTAGCATCGTAATAATCAGCTAGAAATATATTACAGATATTGACTGTTAAATGTATGACCATTCAAATATCTATATTTAAATGTACGCAACAGTGTTACTGTTTCGCACCTTATGACCATAAATGTTAGGGGATTGATTTTATTAATTTAGCTATATCAAATTTATGTGATTATTAAATGAGTGTTCAAATATTTGAATACTAATTAAGAGGGTGCTCCAGTTATAATATTACTACATATGGCAGCATGCGTAGCATAGAGGGAGGGGTTGTCCATACCAAGATCCATATATACACCAGGTCGGCCAGGGTAATTACCAAAATACGCTCGGTCTGCGCACGTGACGTAGTACGAGGTCGACTGACCACCACGCTCCTCCACTTATTCGTTAGCATAATATTATACCTCTTTGTTTTCACTTTATGTCCCACATTGCATTATTATTAGTATTAAGTGTGTGTGTGACAATTGTTGTTCATTTACAGTATTTTTTGTAAGCAAATTATCGCAATTGTAAATATAGCCTATGTATTACTGAGAATACTATAGTATAACAATGGTAGACAAAATGGTAGAGTAATAATACAGTACTTTCCTTTAAGGGTAAGTCAACTTGATTTTAATAACAGAGCAAGTATGTTGTACTCGTAAATATATTGTACATAAAACATAAGACAATGGGAGTCTGCAGAAAGCCGAATGGCCACACAAGACAGATCCCTCTCACACCCAACCCATATCGTCCATATACCATTTATTTTTATCTTGCAGCTTTCTATCATTTGTAATCCTACTATGGTGCTAGGTAGCCTATTCCACATTTCTATAACTTTTACCAAACTAGGATTTGCCACTATTTACTTTGTGCTTTAGTAAACCTGAATATGGTATTTTAGAACATATGAGGTTCTAAGGTGTATTGATTGACAGCAATATATAAATATATATATATATATATATATATATATATATATATATATATATATATATATATATATATATATATATATATATATATATAGAGAGAGAGAGAGAGAGAGAGAGCGATATATAAACACATAACATAAGGTTAGGTTAATAATGACCAGCTATGTAAATACAGTAGTGAACATTTGGTTCAGTCTGTGCTCAAAAATCCATTTTCTTTAGGAGGAGGCCATACACTAAACAATTACCTGTATTGCTACAGCCAAATACTGCACACTGGGTAGGCATTATGATTATTAGCCAACCACAAAATATCTCTGGAATACTAACATGTCAGACAGAACTCCAAGTGTTCCACATGTTTACTGAACAAAGGACAAACAAGTACTGAATTTTCTTTCTCTTGGGATAATCTGGGAGACTGACTAGGAGTACGTATATGATACTGGACCACGCTGGTCTAGGCTACTCGTGACGTCACGCCACCTGCGCGGGTTTGCCTACCTGGCTGACCTGGTGTATATGGATCTTGGTCTATACCATATCAAACTAATATTAATATGAATTTGATAACGTGAAAGATAAATATATAACACCCAGTTTGTTAAAGGTTACAGTATACTGTATTTTACATATTTCGTTTATGAAGACCTAGGATTAGGAATATGATTGCTACTAATTTGATCAACTATTTCCATAATATCTGTTATTTGTAATAATTTTCAGCATAGATTGGCACCCTGTAGAAACAACATAATATATTAATTTGTGGGAATCGAACCCTAGACCTTAGGAATGTTAACGTGAGAGTTTACCATCACAAGTTATAAGTTTTAGCAACTGATTTTCAATGAGACTCAACCAATGTTCACAATAGCTCAGATATATTTCAATCTAGTCACTGCTAGTCGGGGCCGGGGGAGTGCTGGAGCGACCTTGGTGACGCTGGTCTCTGGGTCTTCTCCTGGGTGACCTGGATGTGTGTGAGTTTGTGTTTTTGATCTGTGTTTATTTGTTGTTTTATGTTGTTTTTGTGTTTTCCCTGTTCTTGCTCTGTCTTGAGTCTGCTACCCCCAAAATGGGGATTGGGCCTGAGCATATAGATAGATAGATAGATAGATAGATAGTCACTGCTATATAAAGAAATATTTATTGTTATAGATAATGAAATCGCCTGGCAGTAGCAGAAACAAAGTACACCACATAAGGTATTTGAACTCTTTCCTCCGAGTTCCCCCCCCCCCCCCCCCGTATAACATATCCGAAAGCTCTCCCGGCATTCAACTCTGTTTCCCCGCTATCAATGATTCCGTGCCTCTGTAACTATGGGTCCGGAGGCAATTATTATACTTAATGCAACCGGGTTTGGCCAGGCTCAATATATACAGGTATGTCACCACCGTTTCACATCCGAGCCTCTCCCTACTCACTCTAACGCTCCTCAATTCTGTGTGTATATATATATTGGTGACATTAAAATATACATGATGATAGATTAGCCTTGGTTTACTATATCGGATTTGACGATACTCATTGTTTGAGCCTAATTAAGGGGAATTATATGTTTGTTTGTTTTGCTGAACCCCCTTCTCCTTTATGTTTAGCCACATTAATTTTCAAATGTTAAGACTTTCGCCCATTACTTTGTCAATATTAAGACCTTTCGTGCCATTTAGGTGTCGATTTTTTTACGGGCGAGCGATAGCGAGCCTGTAAATTAAGAGTAACCGGCCATCGGCCGGGAAATTTTCAACAGAAAAATTTACAAATTTATCTCGAAGGGGGATCTTTGGGATATATATATATATATATATATATATATATATATATATATATATATATTTTTTTTTTGTTTAAAGCTTGATAGAGGTCTAGGGAGAAAACTAAAACAAATACATTATACCGGTAATAATAAACAAGTATATAACATAAATCAGATAACGACCCCTTAACCAGTTACAGACGTGAACACCAATAAGGTTACATCCACTTAAATCTTTAAGGCCAAATTATGAAGCTCTGGGATATAATTGTGTATTGGATTGTCTCGTTTGTCTTCGATACTGATTAATATGGGTGTACATTTTTGGTGCTCACGACTGTACATGTACATGTATTTTGAAGTAGTGACAGGTTTACTCTGAGTTTACCTTTTTTGTAGTAATGTTGTTTGAAGCACGTAAGACCAATAATACATATTAACACCATGGAATACTTTTTTATTGGTGATATGGTGTTCACAGTTATGTACCAGTTTATATTGTCTCCAACAGTACATACTGCCCCATATCAGTTGTATTAAATTTCCAGCCGTGAGGATATTTTAAATGTCGTAAGTTACAACATAATGAGAGCCATAACATATCGATGAACAAACAACATAATAGTAGCTAACGACCATCATGACTTCCCCTACACCCGTAAATACTAGTCCATTTAGACGTGTTTTTAGTATGATAGTGCAAGACTTACATAGTTGAATTTCAGCATAGGACTCTCTTAAAGAAATACGACAATTTGCATTGTTTATCCGGGATCTGATCCATTCAAATATCTACTACTGTATGTTAGCCTAACTAAACTACAAGTTTAAACTTATGATATGCAACCTAGCTTTACCTAACCTGGCTTACTTTACCTACTTAACTTTCTCGGACTCAGTCAAGCATAACGAACATAAATTCAATATAATAACCTAACCTGACGTATAACACCCTAAGCTAACTTACTCAAGCCCTAACTAAGCCAAATTTAGTTTAACCTAACCTAATCAAGAACTAATAGAGGAATGTAGGTTAGTTGTTTGGAATTGACTTCAAGAAATCGGAAAGGACAAACAGATCGACTATATTTTCGTTCACCCTAAAGTTTGTGTTCGGTAATTATTGATGATCTACTGGCAACATCTCTCCGACTTTTGCATTGCTATCAGAAAGTAAACTGATAGGTAGCTTATTCTAGTTTGTATAATTATTACAAAAGTTTGATTTATATGCAACCAAACAAGAATTGCCGATACAAAAATGCCCGTTAAAGTGCTCATGTGACACAAGCTTGACCATTGTGGAACCGGCCGAAACCTTGTGACCACTGGAGTGAAGAGTTTCATATTGTTGTGTTCGGAACAATGGGCCAATTATAGCGAGGATACCGACTATTTGAGTTTTTGTTGTATCACCATTATATTCACTGTCTTTTGGTCTTATCACTATTATCACCGTGTTTTTGTGTGTTACTTTATATTACCTTTTCTATTATTGCTATTATCACCATGTTTTTATCCCTACTACTCTCTATTGTTTTTGTTTGTCACCACTATTGTCACCGTGTGTTTGTTAGTCACCACTATTGTCACCGTGTGTTTGTTAGTCACCACTATTGTCACCGTGTTTTTGTTTGTCACCACTATTGTCACCGTGTGTTTGTTAGTCACCACTATTGTCACCGTGTTTTTGTTTGTCACCATTATTGTCACCGTGTTTTTGTTTGTCACCACTATTGTCACCGTGTTTTTGTTTGTCACCACTATTGTCACCGTATTTTTGTTTGTCACCATTATTGTCACCGTATTTTTGTTTGTCACCCCTATTGTCACCGCGTTATTTGTTTGTCACCACTATGGTCACCGTGTTTTGTTTGTCACCACTATTGTCACCGTGTTGTTTGTTTGTCATCACTATTGTCACCGTGTTATTTGTTGTCACCATTATTATCACCGTGTTATTTGTTTGTCAGCACTATTGTGACCGTGTTTTGTTTGTCACCACTATTGTCACTGTGTTATTTGTTTGTCACCACTATTGTCACCGTGTTATTTGTTTGTCAGCACTATTGTCACTGTGTTATTTGTTTGTCAGCACTATTGTCACCGTGTTTTGTTTGTCAGCACTCTTGTCACCGTGTTATTTGTTTGTCACCATTATTGTCACCATGTTCTTTGTTTGTCACCACTATTGTCACCGTGTTTTGTTTGTCACCACTATTGTCACCGTGTTATTTGTTTGTCACCACTATTGTCACCGTGTTATTTGTTTGTCACCACTATTGTTACCGTGTTATTTGTTTGTCACCACTATTGTCACCGTGTTATTTGTTTGTCAGCACTATTGTCACCGTGTTATTTGTTTGTCACCACTATTGTCACCGTGTTATTTGTTTGTCACCACTATTGTCACCGTGTTATTTGTTTGTCACCACTATTGTCACCGTGTTATTTGTTTGTCACCACTATTGTCACCGTGTTATTTGTTTGTCACCACTATTGTCACCGTGTTACTTGTTTGTCACCACTATTGTCATCGTGTTATTTGTTTGTCACCACTATTGTCACCGTGTTTTGTTTGTCACCACTATTGTCACCGTGTTATTTGTTTGTTACCGCTATTGTCACCGTGTTATTTGTTTGTCACCATTTTTACCGTGTTATTTGTTGGTCACCATTATTATCACCTTCAATCTTATATAGCAACACTATTATCAGGCTCGTTTTGTGTGTCACTAATATATCTACTGTATATTGTGTTAACCATTATTGTTAGCATTTGTGCTTAACACTTTTACATTCACAATTTTTATCATCATTGTTATGGTGGCCGTCGTATTTGTCTATCATCTTTATCACATGTTATATCTATTTTCCCGATTCGGCTAGGAAGAGGGCTGTGTTTTGCTGAACTGAGTTTTGTCGTCTCCGGAACCTTTATAGCTCGGTTCACACATACACGAATTAACGTCCCGTCCGTCCCCGACCTCTTAATTCGCCTGCAAACGGGCAAGGATGCCGGCAAAATCGCCTATGGTCGGTATAGGGACGTGCAGTGTCGCCAGAACACGGGACGCGGGGGCCTAGGCGGCGACCTTTTTGTGCATGCACAAAATGGTCGGCGTGGGCCGGGTCAACTGTCAGAAAACGTGTTATGTCGGGACACCCACGGGAGCAGTCGGCATTTAGACGCAGACTGGCGGCGTCTAGACGACGACTAACGGGAGGAGAACGGCGGCAAAAAACCGTTGGAAGGAGAGTCGGCGATGTGGCGCACTACTTCTTCTAAACGGCTGCCTACACGACATTGAACACCAACACTAAAGTTGTTCGCAGAGCCAAAATGAACAAACTGAACCCGCTGGATTTCTGCTACACTTACCAAGTAGGTAGTTTCACTGCACTTTGTCATATCCAAAACCTTTAATGCATTGCTCGTCCTAAACAGCTACCTCCACGACACTGAACATCAAGACCAAAGTTGTTCGAAGAGCCATATTGAACTAAGTGAACCTACCGGATTTCCACTCTTAACTGTGGTGGCTTTTGCACCTCGTGATTGTCTATTTGGGATGTAGTGGAACCAGGATTTGGCGGATTTTTCCACCTTATTTTATCATTATATTCGCCACGAGTGTATAAACGAAGTTTGTGGAGATTATGTGATAGTCGCTGTATATGTGCTTGCTTGCCTAGTTGTCTGTCTGTTTGTCTTTGTTTGTCAGCAAGATTTCCCAAATACTAATGTTCACAACTAAATATTCAGAGGAAACTTTATCAGTATCTTCAATTTATTGTATAATACAAAACAATTAACTTTTAAGCCAACATCCCCCCACCCCCGAAACAAATCCCTTCAAAAATATACGATTGCGTGTTTTTGTTATGATACTCGTTGCAGGCATATTGGTTACCTGTGGGAGACACACACACACACGCACGAAAGACATAAAATACACACATATATATATGTTTTTTTCTTCTATGCGAGTGAGGGAGACAAAAGGCAGAACTGCCTGTAGTGAGTGCCTCTCCCAGAGTTGAAAGAGTGACGTCAGGGCCAAACTCAAGGGACGTTCTAGCCAAAATGCCTGGACACACAGTGTTTGAAGCAATTTAAGTCATAGGAAGTGGGAAAGATTGATTCTGGGAGAGAGTTCCAGAGCTCAGCTGTTGAATAGAAGAAAGATTGAGAATAAAGTTTCACTCTTGGGTTGGAGAGTTGCACATAATAGGGGTGGGATTGTGTTGCGAGACGGGTGCTACGTGCACTACGAAGAGAGGGTGGTATACACTAAGAAAGCTCTGAGGAACACTGATTATTGTAATAGTGGTAGAATAGTGAGAGAGATGCAACATTGCGGCGAAAAGAGAGAGACTGCAGAGAATTGGTGAGTGGACGTGAGTTAATGAGATGGAAGGCTTTCTTTTCTACTTTGTCTAGTAGAGCTGTGTGAGAGGATCCTCTCCACACGTGTGGACAGTACTCAATACATGGACGCACTGTGCCCCTGTACAGAGCAAGAAGCTGCACAGGGGTAATGTACCCCTGAAGGCAGTTGAGCACACCCAGCTTCTAGAAAGCTGTTTTAGCAAGAGTGGTAATATGATCTTTCCAAGAGAGATCAGAAGAAAAAGAGATACCGAGATTATTGAGAGAAGATGAAGGGTTAATTTGTATGTTGTTGAAGAGCAGGTCATAGTTTTCTGGAAATGGGCGATGAGTAGACAGACGTAGAAATTGAGTTTTGGAAGCATTGAAAGTAATAAGGTTTTCTCTGCCCCAATTAGAGATAGTAGAGAGATCAGAAGATAGGTGTTTTATGGCCTCATGTGAGTTTTGGAGTTCCTGCTGTGTATGGTGTTGTGGAAGGCTAGTTGAATAGTGTAATGTAGAGTTGTCAGCATATGAGTGAATGGGGCTCCAGGTGCAGTTGAGAATGCCGTTTAACCAATCCAATCCCAGGGACGGCTACCAGCCGTCAATAGATAAATCACTCCCCCAGTCCCAGCCACGGCTGGGAGCCGTCAGTAATGTACTTTCCTTGTAACTGCCTGTATCAGGCTGTGCCTGGTACCACGACCGTTTGAGCACTGCTCTCGATATGGCAACACTTCTCAGCTTATATCCAACCCTCTGAAGGCTGAGAGAGCCAGTCTTCCTTCATCTCTTGAGGTGGAAGGTTGTTCTATCTTGTCATTTTGGCCACATTGCTTGGGACTGGGGGGAACTTTTATTACTGTATCCTACGGTACAGTATGGGTTAATGAATAATAGGAAGATAATTGGAGATAGGACAGAACCCTGAGGAACACCGGAATGGATAGTTGAGAAAGTGAATGGTGGCCGTCCACAACTGCAGCTATGGAACGGCCGGAAAGTTAATTAGAGACAAAGGCACAGATGGAGGGATAGAAACTGTAGGATGGTAGTTTGGAAATAAGGGATTTGTGCCAGACTCTATCGAAGGCCTTCAATATGTCTAGTGCAACAGAAAAAGTCTCACCGAAGTCCCGAATGGAGGATGACCAAGAGTTAGTGAGATAGGAGAGAAGATCACCAGAAGAGCGGCCCTTAACCCATTAACCTATCCGCGGTGAGACTCCGATTCGTTAAATGTCGTGAGGGGCGAAGCTATTGCATTAATTTCTGACGAAAATCGTCATTATCCGATAAATATCGTTATTACTTATTCATATGCGCCTATTTTATATTTATATGAAGATAGTTACATGTTACAACAATAAAACAAGTGGGAATAGTATTTGGGGGGTGACCAACACGAAATATTGCCGAGCGGTTCATTTATGGAGTTGACAGAGAGCGAAACTGCACCCTCATTTCACGAGCTCTCGAGCGAGACTGGAGGTAGTGCAGGCTAGTCTCTCTCTCTCTCCTCCCTCCACACCCCTCCCTTTCGACCTTGAAACCGGGTACGGAGTTGTGGCGCAATAAATAAACCAATCATCACAGGAATAAGAGAAAAACTGGTGATAATTGAGGGGGGGAAAGGGGGGAATTTGGACACATGTGGAGTAGTGATAGGATGTATGGAGAGAAATTATCTCACATATTTACACATTACTTTGTTTTGAGTGACAGTGGGATGTTTGGAAAGGCTTTTCTTAGGCCATGGCTCATATTAAGACGCTTCCTTCCTAGGGTTCAGACTCAAATGAGGACGCTCTCAGTTTACGGGTTAAGCGCGAAAATGCCCATGTGGCAAGGGTACTTATTTGTGAATTTTTAGCCTTGGATTCTGGAAGAATTTGTTATTTTTATGATAAAAAGCATTATTTTTTTCAATGTGCTTTTATTTTATATATATGATGAATATATGAACATTGAAGAGCGATAAAATAAGTGGGAAAAGCATTTGGGTGGTGAAAATTGTAAATATTCGCCACCCAGTCGGTCGTATTTTCAGGCATGAGGGAGCGAGGCATACACCCTACTCTCTCGCTCTCTCTGACTCAACTGAAGCAAGCGGGAGGTGTCACGGTGTTATATGATGATCTTTTATGCAACCCACTTGTGCTACATTACTGTGGGAGAGGAA
Organism: Paralithodes platypus; assembly: GCA_032716605.1. Taxonomy (NCBI): domain Eukaryota; kingdom Metazoa; phylum Arthropoda; class Malacostraca; order Decapoda; family Lithodidae; genus Paralithodes; species Paralithodes platypus. The sequence goes on from CM064523.1 coordinate 29,836,115, forward strand.
AATAACTGATAAATGATGAAAATAAGAGGAAAATAGGTGATAATTGAGGAGGGGAGGGGAATGGGGAATAAGGAAGGGAAAGGGGGGTAGTGAGAAACATATGGATGAGTGGTAGAAAGTACCAGTGGGGATTTATCTCACCTAATTACATATTCCTTTGTTTTGAGAGCCCCTGGGGGGTTTTGGAAGTTTTTTTTTATGTTCTTGCTTCCGTGAGGCCTATCGCGTTTGCTATGGTGACCCTTCTGTTTTTGAGTACAACAGGAGGAACACCATCCGGACCATACACCTTATTAGAATTAATTACAGAGGGGGTAGAAAGTAAATCTTTGGAATAGGTTAGGATATTAGGCATAAGTAGGAGAGAGGGTGATGGAGTTTTCTGGCATCTAGCCAAAAACCTCTCCAACAACTTTTCTTCCTTGTCTTTCCCTCCCTTTTTCCACTCTGATGGCACAACCATCACTTCTTTCTCTTACAAAGCTGAACTCTTTGCTCAAACTTTTGGAAGAAACTCTACCTTGGATGATTCCGGTGCTATTCCTCCCTCTCCACCCCCCTCTCTCCTACTTATGCCTAATATCCTAATCTCTTCTAAAGATGTACTTTCTACCCTCTCTGGGCTTAATACTAAGAAGGCGTACGGTCCGGACGATGTTCCTCCTGTTGTACTTAATAACTGTGCTTCCGTGTTGACCCCCTCCCTAGGCAAACTCTTTCGTCTCGTGTCTCTCCTCTAACGTCTTTCCTTCTTGCTGGAAGTTTGCTCTCATTCAACCTGTTCCAAAGAAGGGTGACCGCTCTCAACCCTCCAACTATCGTCCAATTGCTCTCATCTCTTGTATCTCTAAAGTTTTTGAAACTATTCTTGCTTCCAAATTTCTTAAGCATTTCTCTTCTCATAATCTGCTCTCAGATCGCCAGTATGGCTTCCTTAAGGGTCGCTCTACTGGTGATCTTCTTTCGTATCTTACTAACTCTTGGTCATCCAACTTTCGCGACTTCGGTGAGACTTTTTCTGTTGCACTAGACATATCGAAGGCCTTCGATAGAGTCTGGCACAAATCTTTAATCTCCAAACTGCCCTCCTTCGGTTTCTGTCCCTCCATCTGTGCCTTTGTCTCTAATTTCCATTCCGGCCGTTCCATAGCTGTGGTTGTGGATGGCCATCGCCCAATTCCTCATCATATCAACTCCGGTGTTCCTCAGGGTTCTGTCCTATCTCCTATTCTCTTTCAAATTTTCATAAATGATCTTCTCAACTGAACATCTAGTCCCATCCATTCATATGCAGACGACTCTACTTTACACCGCTCAATTAGTTTTCCAGACTGCCCCAGCCAGCAGTCCCTCAAAAGTAAACTTAATGAAGCCATAAAATGCTTATCTTCTGATCTAGCTACTATTTCCAATTGGGGTAGAGAAAACTTTGTTACATTTAATGCTTCCAAAACTCAATTTATCCATCTTGCTACCCATCAGGAACCCCCAGAGGACTATCCCTTATTCTTCAACAATACAAAAATCAACCCTTCATCTTCCCTCAATGTTCTCGGTGTCTCTTTTTCTTCTGCTCTCACTTGGAAAGGCCATATTACCAGTCTCGCTAAGGCAGCCTACCAGAAGCTGGGTGTGCTCAATCGCCTCAAGGGGTTCTTTACCCCTGTGCAGCTACTTGCTCTGTACAGGGGCACAGTGCGTCCTTGTATTGAGTATTGTTCACATGTGTGGGGAGGATCCTCTCACACTGCACTTCCAGACAAAGTAGAAAGGAAAGCTTTTAGTATCATTAACTCCCGTCCACTTACCAATTCTCTGCAATTTCTCTCTCTTCGCCGTAATGTTGCATCTCTCTCACTATTCTATCGCTACTACAATAATCAGTGTTCCTCGGAGCTTTCCCAGTGTATACCACCTCCTCTACACAGGGTACGTAGTACCCGCCCTGCAACACAATCCCACCCCTACTCTGTGCAACTCTCCAACCCAAGAGTGAAACGCTATTCTCAGACTTTCTTCTATTCAACTGCTGAGCTCTGAAACTCTCTCCCAGAATCAGTCTTCCACTCTTCCTATGACTTAACTTGCTTCAAACTCCGTGTGTCCAGGCATTTTAGCTCGAACGTCCCTTGATTTTGGCCCTGTTACTCTTTGAAATCTGGGGGAGGCACTCGCTGCAGGCAGTTATGCCTTTTGTCTCCCCCATTCACATAGAAAACAAAAATGCACCGGAATCATCAAAAGTTGAGTTTTTAGATAAAGTGTTAGCGAAGAGTTCAGCTTTATCAGGGGAAGAAGTGATGGTAGTGCCGGCATGTCAGAAGGGAAAAGGGGAGGGAAAGACGAAGAACAAAATTGTTGGTTAGATGCCAGATGGCTTGGAAAGAGCTAGAGTTGGATAGTTCTATCTATCCATCTATCTATTACCTGACGCCGTGATCCCCGAAGGGGTGGCCACGAACGAACCGCCCCCATGCACCTCTGTCACCAGTCAGTCGATAACCCTCCTCCCAACCAGCACCGCCTTCATCCATATATTTCTTCACTCTATCCTTCCACCTCTCTTTTGGCTTACCTCTCCCTCTCTGTCCTTCCACCTCCCTCTGGTACACCCTCTTAGTCATTCTCTCGCTTCCCATACATTCCATGTGGCCGAACCATCTCAAGGTGTTCCTTTTCACACTTTCCAGCACATCTACCTCCACATCACACCTCCTTCCAACTTCCTCATTCGTCTGTCTATCCCTCCATGTAACTCCACACGCACTTCTCAAGTAACTCATTTCCACCCCTCTCACTCTTGGTCTGAGTCTCTCCACCAACATCCATGCTTCGCTTCCGAAAGTCAGTGCGGGATTACCACACTGTCATGCAAGGACTTCTTCACTTCCATACTGACCACCCTATTTCTTGTTACTGCTTTCAGCGTTCCTACAACCCTTTTCCCCTGTTGCACCCTCTCCCGCACTTCTTCATCCATAGTCCTATCTTTACTCAACACACTGCCCAGATACTTAAATGAGCTGACAATCTCCATAGCCTGACCGTTCAACTTCACCTCACACTCTGTGGCTTCACCCCTTACGAAGAGCATAACCTTGCTCTTCCCCGCATTTAACTTCAGAGTCTGTTTTTTGCACACTATTCCAAACATATTTACCAGACCCTGCAACTCGCATTCACTATCGCTCATCAGAACTGTATCATCAGCAAACAGCAGTACAGATAGCTTCCACTCATTTCCCTCCCTTTTCAGAGATACACCAACATCCACTGCTCTTCCTAGTATTTCTTTCATGACTCCATCCATATATACAGTAAACAACCACGGGGACATCACACACCCTTGTTTCAACCCAAGATTCAGATCAAAGAACTCGCTCTGCTCATTCTCCACACATACTGCTACCTTTGCACCCTCATACATGCTCTTCACTGCTTTCAGCAACTTGCCATCTACTCCGTATATTCTAAGTACTATCCACATACCTTCTCTATCCACTCTGTCATAGGCCTTCTCCAAGTCCATAAAGGCAACATACAGCTTTTGTTGCTTTTCCAGATATTTCTCCACAACACATTTCAGGGTAAAAATCTGATCTACACATCCTCTTCCCTTCCTAAAACCGCCCTGCTCGTCACCTATCCATTTCTCCGTTCTCACTCTCACTCTCTCAATCACTACCCTACTGTACACGTTCCCTACTATGCTTAGAAGACATTTTGGATGGATAGTTCAGTGGATATATTATTGATGAAAGAATGTTTGGCGAGGCAAAGAACAGATTTGGCTTTATTCCGGGCAGAAATATAGGAAGTATGAGATTCTTGAGTTTGAAGGCGACGGTGCCGTTCGAATGCTTCCTCCTTATTGTGGACAGCAGTAGAGCAAGCGTGAGTAAACAAAGATTTTTTTGCATTAGACTGAGAGAAAAAAAATGGAATGTATGCTTCCATGCCCGAGAGGATTACCACAAAAGCTAAAGTCATTCCAGGGGAAATCAAAGAAGTATTGCCGAAGAGCTTGCCAGTCGGCAGTGCCAAAGTGCCACAAGCGCCGCCGGCTGAGAGAATCGGGTGGCCGTACCGGAGAGGTGACTGAGATATGTTTATGGTCGGAGGAGCCCAAAGGAGAGAAAAGATTTACAGTATAAGCAGAAGGGTTAGAAGTTAAAAATATGTCAAGAATGTTGGGCCGATCTCCGAAGCGATCCGAGATATGGGTGGGTTGCTGGACTAACTACTCTAGGTCATTTAGGATAGAAAAGATGTAGGCTTGTTCACCAGGTTGGTCAGTAGAATGAGAGGAGAGCCATTGGCGGTGGTGAACGTTGAAATCTCCTAGGATGGAGATGACCCAATTGGGAGCTTAGGGATTTTTACCCGTAACATTCAACATGACTCTAAAATGCATGAAATGAATCAAGTAAAATTTGATGCTGCATTCAGTGGATAGTGGATCCTTTTCTGACTCAACTTAGCTATGCCAACCGTACGGTCCAAATCAACCATGAACCAACACCTTCAGACTTATTCAGCTTCGGACAAGACCAGAATGTGCGCGAACAAAAACAGCCACGGGTCAAAGCGATCCATTATATTGGTCTGCTTGGCCCTTATCACCAGCAGACCAACACAGCAATTAACTAAGTTGGCCACATACAACACCGGTCAATCTATACCGATTGGATTAAGGGGGATGGGTCGTTTTTCTGGTTCCCCTTTTCCCTCAAGTTTAGCCCCAGTAGTTTTCAGATTTTAAGACGTTTAGCCCATTAGTTTGGCAATTTTAACACTTTTCACCCCATTTCCTTGTCATATATGTGTCATACTTCGTGCCATATAATATATGGCACGAAGTATGACAGTGACACATATTATGTGTCACTGTTTAACCTGGTAAGCGATAACGAGCTAGTAATTTAGAAGATACCGGCCTTTGGCCTGGACATTTTTCTACCGACAAATGTACAAATATATATAGAAGGGAGCTCTTGATGGTGTTTTTTCTAAGATTGATGGAGGTCTAAGGAGGAAACTAAAGACATAATATAAAGTTAAATAAATAAGCTAATAAATAAGCCCATCCCCCCTTAATATGACTGCTCGTCTCTACCCACATATGCTTCGGAGTAAATCAGTTATGGAATAAACAACTGTGGATCTAAACACACGCAGACTATATATTATTCTATATGTATAAAGGAGGCAAAAGGCAAAGTTGCCTGTAACAAGTGTCCCCGCCAAAGTTGTAGGAGTGATAGAGTCAAATTCAAGGTAAAAATGTCTGGTAACATAGAGTTTAAAGCATATAAAGTCATATGATGAGGGAAAGACATACTGAGGGAGAGAGTTCCAGAGCTTATTTGTTGAGTGGAAGAAAGACTGGGAAAATCAGTTAATTCTTGGGTTAGAGAGTTAGGCAGAATAGGGGTGGGAATGTATTGAAAGATGGATGCCCCCCACTCTCCGTAATGGAGGAAGGATACACTGAGAAAACTCGGAAGAACACTGTTCAATGTAATAGCAGTAGAAGAGTAAGAGAGATGCAACATTGCGGCGTGTAGAAAGAGATTGTAGGGAATTTGTAAGTGGAAGCGATTTGATGAGACGTATTGCTTGTGACTCTACCCTTTAGAGAAGAGTGGTATGGGTGGAACTCCATATATTCGAACAATACTCGATACATGGGCGCACTGGGCCCATGTAGAGAGCAAGAATCTGTGTGAGGGTGAAGAAGCCATAGAGAGGGTTGGGCACACCAACTTCTGTGAAGTTGTTTTTAGCAAGAGTGGTAATATGATTTTTCCAAGAAAAGTTAGGAGAAGAAGAAACACCAAGAATATTGAATGAAGATTAATAGTTTATTTGCGTATTGTTGAAGAGTAAGGGATAGTCCTTTGGAAGATTGTGACGGGTAGATAGATTGAGAAATTGGGATTTGGAAGCATTGAAATTAAGAAGATTATCTCTGCCCCAATCGAAAATAGTTGATAGATTGGAAGTTAGGCGTGCTATGGTCTCATCACGTGAGTTTTGGAGTTATTGCATGGTTGGTTGTTGTTGAATAGTGTAAGGTAGAGTCACCAGCATATGAGTGGATACGACTAAAGGTACAGTTAAGAAGATCATTAATGAATATTATAATGAAGACTGGAGATAGGACAGAACCCTGAGGAACATCAGAGTTGATAGGTTGAGGAAGTGAACAATGGCCGACCACAACCTGGAGTGGCCAGAAAGGAAATTATAGATAAAGGAACAAATAGAGGGGTATAAACCTAAGGGGGGTAGTTCAGAAATTAGAGATTTGTGTCAGACTCTATTGAGGCCTTTTGATATGTCTAGCACAATAGAAAAAGTCTCACTGAAGTCCTGAAAGGAGGATGACCAAGATGGGAAACAAGATCACCAGTAGAGCGGCCGGTAAGATTTTACGGTGTGACATTTACAAGCCCCATCGATGTTTGTGTAGCCTATAGGTATGTTATATAATAGTCTTCAGTCATATATATGTCCTTCCCTTCGCAAATGTATTATAAGGGAGATATAGGGTAAAACACAGAGTCTTGTCTGCATAATGACAAGTCCTGTGTTACGGGATTTCTACATTATAGATTTTTTTTCTCCCTCCTACCTTACTCGGGGGACCTTACAGTTGCGCGATCCAGTGCTGCTTTGGTAATTGCGTACATTTTATTTTACCTCCCCTATAACATTTTCAGAGTCCCCACTGCACAAAGCCACTGTCACTTTGTTTATGTTCTCTCTGCCGGATTACACTTTTCCCGCTATCCACGTAGTACTTTTAGGTTAGGTTAGGTTAGGTTAGGTTAGGTTAGGTTAGGTTTCTTAGTTAGGTTCATGACAAGGGATCAGCTGGTAGGTATGGGATAAACTAGGGACACATACTAGCTGGTAGGTAAGGGTTATTCTTGTATCCAACGTTCTAGGTTAGGTTACTGTGTTTTTTTACTTCCAAAAAATCGCTAAACCCGAGCCAAGTTTTGGCAAATGTTGGCTCGGGTTTTCAAATTTTGGGGTTTAATGGACATGAAAACTCGAGCCAACTTTCAAAATTCAATTACTGGGTTTTTTTACTTTGAAAAATGCCCCCCTATTTTTCCCCTTTTACCCCGCAATTTCCCTGATCTTCATAGCCCTCCCCACTAGTGGGGGCCGTGTTTTTAGATTGTTGGATAATGGGTAAATACTCATTTGCGACAGTCCTTGGTATAAAACAACACTGTATATCACAGAAAAAGTGAGAAAAAAAAACCACATGCTAAAACTCGTGACTGTCACACTGTATCAATATACCGAGCGGCCCTTAACACACTGAGCACCAGGCAATATTATATAAATGTACACTCCAGGACCAGCAGGTTGTCAAACAAATTTGTTTTTCAGAAAACACCTGGAATGGGTTAGAAATGAAGGAAAAACCAGAAAAAAACACGATCTCCTAGGTCATTAAGGGGTCCTATGGGGCGCCCGAAAGTCGGAATTAACATGGGGAAATGGGTTGGCAAAAACAAGTAAAAACACGTTTTTTCGCGTACTTTTGAGATGTAATACATGAGGGAATTTGGATGATAGTTAGAGGGTTGAGAGTGGGAACCTTTCTTTAGGATAGGTTGAATGAGGGCAACCTTTCAGCAAGAAGGGAAAATGGTTCAGAAAAAACAGAGACAGAAGAGTTTAAATAGGAGGGGATTCATCATGGAAGAAGAGTTTTTGAGTATAACAGGAGGAACACCTTATGGTCTGTACGCCTTCATATTATTCAGCCCAGAGATGTCAGGAAATACATCCTTAGGAGAGAGAAGGGGGAGGGGAGGGGGGTGGGGAGGGAGGAACATCACTGGATTCATCAATATAAGCCGCCGCACCGAAAGGGATAATCTATAAAATCGGCCACTACATGCATCTTCAAGCTGAAGTTGTTAATTTTTCGATAGCAAACACTTTTGGTCATAAGTAAATTTTTCTGAAATTGTAGACTCTCTGTCGCTAGCCCAGAGAAAAATGGACACTGGATGGAGCAAAATGTCTTATAATCGCCAAACTAATAGAGCGAAATGTCTTATAATCATCAAACTAATGAGGAGAAACAGGGGAAGATTGAAAACAGACACTCACGGGTTAGATAAGGTTAAGAAAATTATACTATACTGAAATTGACATGAACCTCTTGAACGTCAGTCCGTTATTAAAGTTCTAAAACCTTTCATATTTTTCATTATGAAATGATGAAATTGTTATGAAACCATTATGAATATTGTTGGCCCAATGATTGGTGTCACCATCACAGGATAGACAAAAGGCCCAAATAGAGAGAGAAATGATGAAAATTGAGCAAAGACTAAGAATCTCCTATGAACTACAACACATGGAAGATGAGAACAGAGCTATTACAGGCATACAGGAAAACTCAGTCTTTCTTTTCATGTGCCGAGCGGAAGTCGTAAAGCTGCGTCAAACATCGGCCCACTGAGTAAAGAAGATGGATCATTCACAGGGCACAACAAAGAAATGAGTGAACTCCTACGTCTGCAGTATGAAACGGTGTTCAGTGAACCAGACGAAACAAAAGTCGTCAGAGACCAAAACCACTTTTTCATGGAAATCCTCCCTGCAGAAAACCCTCAGATTCTAGATATTGAGTTCGGCCCGAAATAAATAGATAATGTGGAGAAGATGTCTAGACACTGGTGAAATACCAGATAGCTTGAAAAATACAATAATTGCTCCTCTCCATAAAGGCGGAAGTAAAGCACTACCCAATAATTATCGCCCGGTAGATCTAACCTCCCACTTCATTAACAAATTTGAGCGAGTCTTGCCCTGCGAGGTAAAATCTCAACATTTATGGAGGCAAATGAGTTGCACAACAAGGTTTCAGAGCGGGAAGATCGCGTCGTCTCTCCCAGCTATTAGAACACTACGACAGAATTCTTGATTCCCTAGAAAATAGGAAAAACGTAGATGTCATTTACACCGATTTTGCGAAGGCCTATGATAAATGTGATCATGGTATAATCGCACACAAACTCAAAGCAAAAGGAATAACTGGGAAAATTGGAAGGTGGATACACAACTTCCTCGTGAACCGAAGACAGTCAGTAGCAGTCAACCAAACCATATCAGAGCCTTCGGAGTCAAAAGCTCAGTTCCCCAAGGAACAGTACTAGTACTCCTTCTCTTCCTCATTCTGGTTAATGATATAGATGAGGAAACAACTCACAGTACTGTGTCTTCCTTTGTAGATGACCCAAAACTAAGTATGATAGTAAACACACAGGAAGACGCGGACAGGCTGCAGGCAGACATAAATATGATGTTCCAGTGGACTAGGGAAAATAACATGCAGTTTAACGAGGACAAATTCCAACTAATACGTTATGGACAGGATAATATTGTTAAAGGAAACACAAACTACAAAATAGAATCCAACCACCTGATAGAACATAAAGACAGTGTGAAAGACCTTGGGGTGTTAATGTCTGAACATATGAGTTTCAAAGAACATAACCAGATCAAAGTTGCAGCTGCAAAACGGCCAACAGGTTGGATTCTACGTACATTTAGAACGCGCGGTGAATTGCCAATGATAATACTCTTCAAATCCCTGGTTTTACCGCAGCTAGAATACTGTAACGTATTAACATCCCCATACAAAGTAGATGAAATAAATGACTTGGAGAGCGTACAGAGAAATTTCACCTCGCATATAAGTTCAGTAAAACATCTACATTATTGGGAGCATTTCAGAACACTGAAGATGTACTCGTTGGAACGTAGAAGGGAGCGATACTTAATAATATATACATGGAAAATTGCTGAAGGTATAGTTCCGAATCTATTCACCCTGATAGTCATTAAGTTCAGTGAATGTGATATCCCCAGGATGAAAAATCGGGGTGCTGCGGGATATCTGCGAGAAGCGTGGTTGTCGCATAGAGGTCCTCGTCTCTTCAACAAACTCCCGCGGAAAGTAAGAGACATGAGGGGAGTCTCGCTAGACAGATTCAAGTGGGCCCTAGATGCTGAACTCCAAAAGTTGCCAGATAAGCCCATCTTCGCAGGGGTGCGTGCTGCCCCCTCGAACAGTCTGCTGCACCAAATCACCACCCAGAACGAGGGGCGGCACGCTCCTCGGTGCCACTAGATTGAGTGGCGAACCCGTCTACAGGTTCTATAGGTAGTTGTTTGTTTATGTAGGTGTGTAAGCTTATTTATCAATGTACATTACATTCGCATACATTAATAATAAAATCATATGCATCAATATTATAAAGCAAATTTTATGCAGCAGTATATTTAGATGTTCATATTTATATCAAGTGAAACATAACAAATTCAGTACCGGTAATGTCTCTTTAACTTTCTTCTGGCTAATAATCGACGTTTTTATTCAGTTAAAAAAAGGCTTCGAGCAATGAAAAGGCTTTGTAGTATCTCGCTTAACCCTTTATACTACTAAAAATCCTTTTTAATCTGCACAAAATCATATAAATATAACTAGAATAACATTGAAAAGACGTCGCCGGTACAGTAGAGGATAAGAGGCCCATGCAAGTACAATCGCCTGCCCAAGTAGCTGGTACACTACTATCTTATGATTACTTGAGGCAGTGAACAATGGAGGAGGGAAAACAAAGGCTCCAACATGTGTTTTAAGGGGGGTCACCTGCTTTCTGTTATTTCTGTCCTTTTCTCTCTTTCTCTGGCTTGTACCCATTTGGCCCCATTCAGCCAACTATTTTAAGACTTTTATCCCCATCTAGGTGTCGATTTCTTCCTGGCGAGCATTATATGAAGAAATCCGGCTTCGCCGGAGAAATATTTCTATCGAAAAATGTACAAATTTAGCCTGCTGTCAAACAAAACTAAAAAATATGCTGGCTCGCTACCGCTCACCAGTAAAAAATTGACACCTGGATGGGGATAAACGTCTTAAAACAGTAGGCTGAATGGGGCCAAATGGATACAAGCCAGAGAAAGATAGAAAAGGACAGATCAAAAACAGGTCACCCCCCTTAAGGGAATGCTTGTAAAGGGAATGTTTCAAAATAAGTTCCCATCCTTCACGGCAGGGAATTGTACCTCTTAACCCTTTCACGCACATATGTCGGAGAGGGTTAAATGTAAATACCACGTAGGGTAATATAAAAGGAAGATAAATGAGTATGGTATAGCTTTGATAATGAATGGGAAGTGTTAGTGAATGTATCTCTGCCTAGTTATATACAGATACATATTGCCTTTATGAAAATCATATACATTGACAAAATGTGCCTTTAAAGCCGGTATCACACGAGAGCTTTTATAGTCAACATTCGATGATCAACATATTTCTGGCAACATTTCTGGAATATTTTGCACAGGTATCGGAAACGAAAGTGGTAATAGATCAATTTAGGTGACAGACATGTTATAAATGTTGACCTCATAAGCTACCAGACCAGTGTTGAGTATAAATGTTAAGGGAAAAAGTGCTCGTGTGATACCGGCTTAATTAAGCATCATTTCTCCGTGTTCGTGTTATGATGTCACTGATAACCCATTCTGTACCAGCGACGTCGCCTTTATTTCATTTTAGCTACATTTAAACGATTTTATGCAGATTGGGTAGGAAATAATTATGGTAGCTAAAAGGATCAATTGAGATAGCCACATGTAGCCTATTAATGGGTAGATGTCCTTCCTAAGGTGAATACAATCGTATTATAGTTGCCAGAATATGATGAAAAGGACGTCACCGATACTGAATGAGTTAAGGAGAGGTTTCCACTTGAAGGACTTTTTTTCTTGACCCCTTTCTCCCTCATGTCTAGCCCCATCGCTTTTGAGATTTTAAGACGTTTGCCCCATTAGTTTAGTGATTTTCAGAATTTCCACCCCATTCTGTCAATTTTAAGACCTTTCGTGCCATTTAGGCGTCAATTTTATCCTGACGAGCGATAGTGAGCCTGTAATTTAAGAGTAACCGGCCTTCGGCCGGGAAATTTTTCTACCGAAAAATGTACAAATTTATCTTGAAAGGGGATCAAGGGGGTGACAATTTAAGATTGCTGGAGGAGTAGGAAACAAACTAAAAACCTCTCCTTAACCAGCCCTTTCCTGGAGTGGTCTTATTGGATCACACCTGCTGGACCCATTATTTTGGTGATTTGAAGACATTTTGCCATATTAGATTTGCAGGCTTAAGACGTTTAGTCACATGCAGGTTGTGACGTCTACCAGCGTTGGCAGAATCGCCTCTCGTTAGCCACTAGCGCTCGCCAGGGACATCGAAATGGGCTACAGTTATCAGAGAATGTTGTTCTTTCTTTCCTAGTAATCGCATTGTTACAGACAGTCCAGTGGTGGTATTTGTTTTCGTCTGTGACAACGGGAAGTATTTTATATCATTAATAGAATATAAGATGCATTGTGTAAAGTTAAGGAGAGAGAGAGCGATGGAGGCAGCGTGGTGGTAATATGTGCGTGTGTATGTGTGTGCTGCCTCCATCGCCCGGAGGAGTTTTCCCGCTCACGCGCGGGCTTTCCCGCGCACTTGATTGGCGCGTCCTAGGGACGCCTGCTGCCTTGTGACGTCTCGGCCCGTGATTGGCCGACCATCGCGCCCTTGCGGGTTCCTGTGTAACTAACCTCCTTCATGAGGGTCCCCAGGAGCTGCCCTCCTCAGGACAGGCTTGGTGCGCGTGCTTCTAACATCCCCTTGCATACTCTCTCCCGATCACCCCCTTTATCACTGTTTCTCTCTCTCAACTTCTTCTTTTCTATTACTTCTCGCCTTTATTCAATTACTTATCCCCTTGGGTTCTGCATACGGTTTCCATAGCCGGCCCATTGTATTGCATGCACAATATTTGAGATTAAATATGAGATATTTACATGTACTTAGAATAAGTTTGAGGGTTCTTAGTTAGTATAGGTTAGGAACTCTGTGTGTCTCCATTATTGATTTAGTGTTTCTGCTCTTTTATTTAATGCTAGACTGGGATAAGGTAACTGTAGTCGTTGTCTCCGATGTGTGTACGGTTTGCTTATACCTACACGACTTCGACCGGTCCTGTGGTAGCCTGGGTTGTCTTTTCGGCTGTGTCCTTTGCGAGTGCAGCATTGTGTTGACTGAGGGCTTTGGCCTGTTCCAGTTCCACACTTTGCTGCCTCTTTGCTTGTCTTTTGAGGGTCGCCAGGATAGAACCAGATACTTGTGATCTGGATCTATCAAGAGAGCACCCCAGTCAATTAACGTAACTTAAAGGATGCAGTCTTAAGGACATCGCTAGGCTACGAGCCTGTCTTGCTCAACCCCAGTTCCTTACCTAGAGTATCCCAGCTAGACATTATTCATTGAGTAGACACTTGTTAGTATTTAATAGGAGTTCTTTAATATGTACGCATTATTATTCACAGCATTTATTAGTCTAGGTTGATGCTGAGCTGCACAACCATAGCAGACTGTTTCGTTGATGAGGAAGTACTTCTTTTAGTGTCGAGCATTGCTACCGTTGCGCATTTATAGTATTCTCGTGTCGGTTAACATTATATGTCCTATCTTTTAGTGTATTTGATTTACACGTGTGGTGTCCTGCCTCCTGCCTTTATATAGTTTAAGATACGAGCATCTTATGAGCATCAGACTTTTTTCAGAAGTTTCCAGGTCTATGCTGTAGGACTATACTTCACTTTCTTTCAGATAGGAGTGAAGAGTTTATTGTTGTTAAGAGTAACTGTAGTAACTGAGCATCTTTTTATTGTATTAAATCTTGCAGTGATTTAATTGATCTTTCCATAGATTCCTTTTTATGCATTTTAACGTAACTTGCATCTTGTTTGTTATCAGGCTATACCAGTGGGGGTTAGCCTGAAGTAGAGTACATTTATGCCCAGTTAAGGATACCCGGCTATTGCAGATTAACTCTGGAGGGTATAGGTGTTTTTGTTCGCCGGCATATAAGTTCGAGGGTTTGGATCTAGCGTACCGTTGTTGCATAGTGCCCTATTACTAGTCCAATCATTAAGTGCCCTTGTTTTATTCGTAGTCCCGGTCGTAACAAGGTGTCGATAGTTTATGGGTGAGCGTTAGCGAGCTTGTAATGTAGGAGAAACTGGCCTTCGACCGGAATATTTGTCTACCGACACAGTACACAATTAGCTTGAAGGCAGGTCTAGGATGTATGTTTTAGCTTGAGAGGGGTATGGGGAGGCGATATTTTTATAATTTTAATGGGCAAGCTAAAATAAATTGCTGGAAATACACAAAACCATCAATAATGATAACAAATGGCACCATAATAGCACGCCGGATGGACTAGTGTTAATTACTTTTTATGTGCGATGTTGCTTTTCTGCAATTTTCGTGTAGCTAACAAGAGACGATCTATAAAATAGAATCCATAATCGTAAAACACCACACAAATCAATGGGCCTAAAGGAAAAAATATGTTTGCAAAATGACCAAGTATCATTAAACGAAGTCGACGAAGTTATGTATTTTTGGTTACAATGTTGATGGTTTTGGCAATCATTATGCGTGTTTATGCCTTACTGTTTGTGTTACTGTAATATATGGTTGTGTGTGCGCCCTTTAAAAGTGCATATGTGTACGTGTGTGTGTGTGTGTGTGAGAAACTGCTTATGTCAGCTTATGTTTGCACGTCTGTGTTTATATTGAAGTTTTTATTCTGATATGGTTCTTAGGTTACAACATTCCTCTTTTGTTTATTTTGATTTCAGAGTATTACATTTAGTCTGCCTCTTTTCCTGTACAACTTTTCCTACTTCGGGGGCGGGTGGCTAGGATTCCTCCTCCCCTAAAGTTCACCTACTAGACGAGACAGAGCAAGGGGCGAGGAAATGCGAAAGTGGCCCAGGACCCTAAGAATTGGAACTTTAAATAATGTTTCTGTTCGGGCTCTGTCTCGAATTGGCTACCCCCAGCTATGGGGCATGTGCCTGAGTATAAACATACATACATACATACATACATATTATATGCTTGCTTACTTGCTTATGGTAGTCCATCGTAGTCCGATGATGACGTTCCCTTCCTGCATTCATCTGTTGTGAGTTCTACGATGACTGTAGAGTCCTATCCGTGATGCACATCTCCTGCCACAGTCTGGGCACTGGTAGTCTGGGTTAGGAGGTGCTGATTGTTCCCGGCGTGCATGTCTCCGGGCCCTCTTCTCCTACTGGTGGTGTTTCCTCTGACGTTCCAGTTCCTTCGCTTCTTACATACATACATACATACATACATACATACATACATACATACATACATACATATATACATTCCATAAGTAGGTAAAAAGTACATCCATTCTCGAAAGGAGGAGAGAGAGAGAGAGAGAGAGAGAGAGAGAGAGAGAGAGAGAGAGAGAGAGAGAGAGAGAGAGAGAGAGAGACGGGGGGGGGGGGGGGGGGGGGAGTGTGTTGGGGGAAGCAAATAGGAATGAGAGAGGGCTACTTCAAATTAAACACGTGCGATCCTCTTTGAACACGTGGGCAATACCTCCCCTTACCACGTGCAGGGAAGTGGGTGTGGGGGAGGGGAGGCACTAGAGGAGAGAAGGAAGGGTGGAGAGGGAGGGGAGGAAATTGAGGAGAAAAGGGAGGGGGAATAGATGAGAGGGAGGGAGAATGGAGGGAGGACAGAGAAAGGAGAGGGAAATGGAAAGAAAGGGGAAGGAAGGGAGAGACAAGGGAGAAATTATAAAGGAAAGGGAAGGAAGGGAGAGAGAAGGGAGGAATTATGAAGGAAATTGAATGGAAGGGAGAGCAGAGGAAAGACAGATTGGAGGGAAAAGGGAGGGAAGTGAAAGGAGATTTTGTTTGTTTTTCTAAAGAAACGATGAAAGGAGGAAGGAAAAACAAAACCAAAGCAACAAAAAAGGTCCATGTAACTAAAGGCACCCTCCATTCATAAAATGTTTGCAACAACTTTATTTAAACAGTTGTAGGTTGTAAGTTTGTGGAAAGCAATTCCAAAGAAGTTAATTCAAGGGAGTAGTAGTTCAGGGAATACATGAATTTTGATAAGCGGAATTTCTACATAGTGGAAGTGAGAGTGTGAATTAATGGGCATTTCCATCTGCCCTAATATTCGTGGACAGATTTGAAGAGGTGGCATAATTGAAGCAAGTTTCTTAGAACATTTGCCGTGAAAATATCTGTAGAATAATGCAAGGAATGCAATATCTCGTCATATGAATAATGGAGGAAGGTCCTGCGTGATTGCAGGGCAATTGATTAATATAATTGCTTTGTTATGAGTTTTGTCCAACTGCCTCAATGCAACCACTCCACATTCACTCCACAAGGGTGAACAGTATTCCACCTGAGAACGCACATGACCTTTATATATATAATGGCCAACTGCTCGACAGTGAAAAATCCTCGAACTCTGTACAGGACTCTCAGTTTAATAAGAGGCATTTTTAGCAATGGATCTAATGTGATGTGTCCAGCTTAGATTGGCATTCAATGTTACACCAAGAATTTCTTACTAGAGAAGGTGGAAATATTTACCTCATTAACAACTATGATTGTGGGAGCCAGAAATATTCTGTTTATTAGTAAATTCCATGTACTTGGTTTTCTGTGCATTAAAGGAAACTAAATTGTTTTGTCTCCATTCATTAATTTTAGATAGGTCCTGGTTCAGATAAATTGCAGTGTTATTTTGGAATATATAATACCAGATTGCGAGAAAAAACTGCTAAAGATAAAGGAACTGTGGAGTGTTAAGTCATCTGCGTAGGAATGTATGGGGTTATGAGTGATACATAGGGATCATAACTATGAATAAGGAACACAGTTAGGGCCAAAACTGATCATTGAGGAACGCCAGCATATATGGACTGCAATTGAGAATAAAGGACATCTACCATTACACATTACATGTGGTGATGGGCTGGTCTATCAGAGTGAGAACTGAGCGATCTCCGCCATATCCATAGCTTACTCTGACTGTTCCTTTTACTTTTATATTGTCTAGATCTCAAGTGACGGCGTCTCTTCCGTGGATTGACCTCCCAATCTGCCAACATAGAGGTTGGCAGATTGGAAGTCAAAGCGTCACATTTTTCCTTTACCCCTCAGCTTTTCCTTCATAATTGTTGAGGGGGCACAGGGCCCTGGGTGGGGCTTTGGTTTCCCGGGCGTTTCCGCACCCTCCTCAGCTCCCCGCCATGGAGTGGCTTCGGTCACCCAGGTTTTATTGTGGTAGGCAGGGAGGGTTCTTGGGGGGGGGGGGGGGGGGGCGCTCGGTTATGGCCTTGGCCTTACTCGGGGCCTTGGGGCTGTTCGGCCAGGCAGCCTGCGGAACAGCAACAACAACAACAGCCATTACACATATTTTTCTGTTATGAAGATAAGAAATTAGTGGAAATAGTGATGAAAGACCGTAGTGTAACATATTCGATAATAAGGATTGTTGCCAGACTTATCAAAAGCCTTTATGCGATTGTATGCGTTTCACGATATAGGTCATATTTTGGATAATTTAATGTGTCGGAAGACAAAGCATGAATGCAGTTGATCGCCATGTCTAAATGAGGGAGGTAAGATAAAGGGAAGGTAGAGGGGAAAGAGAAAGAGGAGAGGAAGACAAACAATGACATATTAGGAAAAAGTAGAAGTTAAGAAAATTAGCACACAGCTTTGCAGTATATGGGAGTGCAAAGTAAAACTATCAACATCAGGTTGATAGATAGACAGTTGACTCAAGAAGCTGTATTTAGAAATTCTGTGTAGCCAGTGTGACAGCCAGAAATGAGAACAATGTATAAGTTAAACCTGCACTCCCTTACTTAATACAAATATGGTTAACCCCTTCTGTATCGACGATGTCTTTTTCAAATTTATTCTTGCTATTTATAGACTATTTTGTGCATTTAAAAAATAATCTGTGGTACTAAAAAAGGTTAAGTTGGATAGTACGAAACCTGTTAACTGCTAGAGACCTTTTTTAATCTGAATAAAATCGTTTAATAGTAACCAGAATACAGCTAAACGGATGGCACTGGTACTGAAAGGGTTAAAGGAATTACCATGTAGTTGGTAAATATAATGGAATTAAAATGACAGATATAAACGAAAACATTTAAAGCTTTCTGTACTTAAATATAGTAGGTTTAATGTTATCAACTTGACAAGCATACAATGTAAATGCAAATGTAACTTTTAATAGTACTTCATAATAAATCTGTTATGTACCTCTCAGGATAGCAGAAGGCAGATCAAAATTGCTGTTTCATTCATAACCCGTACTGAGGAAGATGTGTGCGTCATTAATTTGAATGGAATGCAGCAATAATCTGTTCAGAAAAGGTCCGTTATTCATATTTGTAGTCATTTGGGTATTGAGCACAATATGTCTGACAAAGTGATTTCCGAACGTTTTGATATTCTCTAGATAAGCTAGACAACCTATTGTTTTGCCTCTCTCTGGGGTGACTTGTAGAACAATGGTAGCATCTTTGACTCATAATCTAAAGGTACCAAGTTCGTGTCGCGGGCAGAGCGAGGTGGATGAACTGTTTCCTAACACTCTATGCCTTTGTTCACCTAGCAGTAATTAGGAAGCTGAAGGTAGTGGACAATTGTGACGTCCAATCCGCATAAATGAATTGTTGTACCCTGGATAATATGCAGCAACCAGTGTGTAACAGGCTGGATAACTCACCCGTGTTACCCACCACAGGTTCCTAAGACCAATGATATGGAGATGAGTGTCCCATAGTTTCACCCCCCCCTCCCCCAACCACCACCACCCCAACTTATGGTTTCTCAACAATCGATTATGGGGTCCTTAATGACCTCCATATTGCTTTGACCATTAATAATTCTGTATCATTGAATTAGGTCCCCATTCAACCTGCGCTTCTACTACGGCTTATTTCCTAGTCTAGGATATACTCTTGTTAATCTTTGGTCTACCCTTTCCCCATTTCATTGTCCTTTTGATAATATGAAGCTCGAAATTATACGGAATATTCTAGATGGGGACGAGCCAGAGACTTGGATAAAGACAGAGGGAGGGGACAGAGAGGAAGGAAGAGTACAAGGGAGGGAGGAGAGAAAAAGGGAGAGTAGGAGGAGGGAGAGAGGAGGGAGGTAAGGAGAGGGGAGAGTTGGGAGGAGGGAGAATGGGGAGACGTAGAAGGGAAAGTGGGGGTAGCTAGAGGTAAGAGAGAAGGAGAGGGAAGAGAGAAGGATGGGAAGAGGGAAGGAGACAGAGGGAAGTATAAACAGAGGAAAGGGAAGGGAGAGAGGAGGGAAGGAAGAGATGATTATAAAAGAAGAAGGATGAAAATATAAATGGACAAAATAAGAAGTATTTGAGAGTTCCAAAGGGTTAGGGAGAAAGGAATTACAGAGCAGAGCAAGGGATGGATGGTTACAAAAAAAGAGAACAATAATTAAATCGATGGATAATGGGAAAGAATAAAACAAGAAATGAATAGAGGAAGGTAGGGAGAGGGAATAATATGAAGGAAACACAAGTTGGAAGGAACCAACAGAAAAACGGAAAGAAGGAGAACAAAAGTAAGAGAGAGAGAGAGAGAGAGAGAGAGAGAGAGAGAGAGAGAGAGAGAGAGAGAGAGAGCGAGAGAGAGAAACACGTGCCAACTCAACCATTTGAAGTGAATGAGGCGAAATCAAATATAGTTTTAATTAATTTTGCAAAACAACGTATTAGAGAGAGAGAGAGAGAGAGAGAGAGAGAGAGAGAGAGAGAGAGAGAGCGAGAGCGAGCAATAACACCGATTGATGTAATAATAATAATATTGAACATAATAATCATATACTGTATAATAATAATAAATAATATAATAATATTGATTATAAAGATAATAAAAACTAAATATAATAATATTAATTACCATACTGAGGGCTCTGGAATGAAAAGGCAGAATATGGAGACCAATCTATTTAACCCTTTCAAGCTCCAATACGCGTTTCTGTTCTGTTTTCTGGTGATCGGTCAACTCAACCAGTAGACCATTTCAACCAGTAGTTCTCAACCAGTACCAAATCAACCAATACGGTTAGGTTTGGTTAGGTTAGGTTAGGTTAGTACTATATTTTGGCACTGGTTTGGTCGGTCTGGGTTAATTTGGCATTGGTTGAGAGCAACTGGTTGAAATGGTCTACTGGTTGAGATGACATGGAACCATTAGTGAATAAGCGAGTTGATTGAAGAAGTGAGTAAGTGAGTGAGTGAATGGATAAGTGAGTGAATGAGTAAGTGAGCGAATAAGTGAGTGAAAAAGTGAGTGAATGAGTGGATGAGTAAGTGAGTGATTAAGTGAATGAATGAGTGAGTGAATAAGTGAACAAGTGAATGAATATGAGAGTGAGTGAATTAATGAGTGAGTGAATACGTGAGTGATTGAGTGAATAATTGCGTGAATGACTGTGTGAGTGAGTGCAAAGGTAAGCCACACTCTACACCCAAGATTTAGAATTCCCTAGGTATTAAGGGGGTAGTGCTTGTTTTTTTAGTCTATTTATATATATATTAATATATTTTTGAGTTTCCTCGCTAGACCTCCATCAAGCTTAAAAAAACACCCCCTGGACCCCTTTTCAATTTAAATTTGTACATTTTTAGGTAGAAAAATGTCCGGGCCGAAACCCGGTTCCTTCTAAAATTACAGGCTCGCTATCGTTCGCCAAGGAAAAAAAATGACACCTAAATGGCACGAAAGGTCTTAATATTGACAAATAAATCGTGTGAAAGGTCTCAAAATCACTAAAGTAATGGAAACGAACTCCTTACAATCTCAAAACTAAAATGCTACACATGAGGGAGAAGGGGTCCAGAAAAAGCGACTACCTCCCGCTGAATAAAGAGAGGGGTGACCCCAATGAAATACCAAATGATATTGAGCCACGGGATGTAAACACACTAATTGATTATTATCAGGAGGGAGAGTTACACAGAGTTACACATATACTCAGACCACACATAACTTGCGGTCCCTGCTAGGTGGTCCGGCATTAATACTACTAGAGACAGGGTCAGTTAATAGTGGAAGAAAAGACAGGATAGCAAAAGGCCCTATCCCCACCCTTCGCTCCCTCCGGGAAGTACAAAGTACAGAGGAGTACAAAGAAAATCAAGCAACCCTTAGTGACCCTTCTAGGCTGCTTGTCCTCCAAAACACTGAGGATCAAGTGTCCAAACAGTGGTTTAGAGTGAGTAAGGGAACATTGGAAAGGGAACTACTCCCCTGGAACTAATATCCGTGGGAAGATTAGGAAGTTAGTAGAGGATAGATGGATTAGTAACTGAGGGGGGGATAAAATAAAGTTATTTATTTACAAACGCAGTCAATCGCGGGTTTGATGCGAAATATTTGTCTAGGCGAAGTTTAAATTAATAAACGGTGCTGCAGTCTATAACGTCTCGGGGAAGCCCATTCCATAAGTTGACAACTCGATTGCAGAAGATATTCTTAGATTCGTGTGAGTTAAAAGAGTTACCAATAATTTTGCAACCGTTTCCCCGCGTGTAATTAGATTGGTCGATAGTGAAATACTTACTACAGTTCATATTGTCGATGCCTTTGGTGATTTTGAACACTTGAATTAAGTCACCTCCTAATCTGCGCTGGGTTAAAGGAAATAAATTTAATTCTCTAAGACGCTCCTCGTATGGTTTGTTTTTTAGGCTAGGTATTATTTTGGTAACTCTACGTTGAACTCGTTCTAGCTTGTCTATATCTTTTTGGTAATAACCTTATGGATCAGGAAATGCCAACAAGGAAAGATGTTTATATAGGATAGCACAATATAAGTCAAAAAGGGAAGTACACTTACATACCTACTGATTCCTTCATAAAGAGAGAGAGAGAGAGAGAGAGAGAGAGAGAGAGAGAGAGAGAGAGAGAAAGAGAAAGAGAAAGAGAGGGAGAGGGGGGAGCGGTAATTAATATGGAGGATGTGTGATAATCTAAGCGATTATTGATGGTGTAATGGTTAGGGAGTGTGACGGAGGGGAGAGGGTTACAAGGAGTTACAACCAATATACACTATCTATGAGGTTTTACGGTCCAGCCCAGGAAACTAAAATAATTAATACAACTATTGTATGTTACAATCAAATCAGTGCAAAGTGTTCAAAATACTGTCGACTTTCTTTTTAACCCTCTCACGTTCTTGACACAATTTTGAGCCTATTAGGGATAATTTAAAGCCTTTGTTACCATCAGGGGTAGGGGTTTAGAAACCTTTAGTTTAGTTACTTCAACCTCTGCAGTTGTCTTTGAGTTAGCTGTGGGCAGAAAACTAATTTTGGAGAGGTAATTATAAGAATGAGAACTCTATTTATTATTGCTAATCTGGCAACCTCTGCGTCATAAAAACGTGAAAGGTTTAACCCCTTCTGTACCGGCGACGTCCTTTTAACTTTATTCTGGTTACTATTTGACGATTTTATTCAGTTACTTAACAGGCGTCGAACTATCTCTCTTAACCCTTTTTAATACCACAGATCCTTCTAAAAGTGCACAAAATCCTCTAAATATAGCTAGAATATAATGAAAAAGACGTCGCCGTTACAGAAAGGGTTAAGCTGTTCTACTGAGGAACTGTTCACAATTTCCACGCAAAGTTTGTTCCAAGTAGAAGCGATCTTATTTGTGAAAAAAGCTTCTAGTATAAGCCTATGGTGTTAATTATATGAGAAAGAGAAAACTAATAAAAACAGTAATTCAATTATACACATTGGTTTTAATCTTCTAGACCTTTCCATTCATTCCAGAGAGGTACCTTCGATGAAAATATATTAATTGTATATTGCAGTAAGTTTATTGCATTCTACTCTTTTCTAAAATTGCTCTACTGATGAGGTAATTAAACACTTGTGAGAATGTTGTCTGAAGATATACCATCTATTACTTGTGAACTATTTGCCACGTATGCTAGTATTAAACCTCTTCAATTTTAACTTCCAGTCATGGTAACGTATTGTATTAATAACAAGGCTAAGTTTATTTTCAAAGTAATCTTATATCAAATCCAGTTTTATATAAAATACTTCAATGTTTTCCAAGAAAATTACAAACAAAAATAAACTTTGAGCTTTACACTTGTGTTTATACCTTAGACTTTTTACACTGCAATTGATTGAATGAGTTTGTTAGTCTTAGTTGCACAACACTTATACATTTTTATGTATACAGTATACTTCCAGAATGTTGAAACACAGAATCATTTCCGTAAGTGGCCGTAGTAATATATTAACGAGAGAGAGAGAGAGAGAGAGACAGAGAGAGAGAGAGAGAGAGAGAGAGAGAGAGAGAGAGAGAGAGAGAGAGAGAGAGAGAGAGAGAGAGAGAGAGAGAGAGAGAGAGAGAGAGAGAGAGAGAGAGAGAGAGAGAGAGAGAGAGAGGTACTGTGAAGAGAGCGTGACGGAGAACAAGCGATAATAACAGAGGTAATATCGGAAATATTGGAAGGGTCACTGGTGGTAAAGGTCTGGATAATATAAAGGACATTAATAATAGGATGTCGGTGGTGACCATTATATAGGCCAACTAAATGGATTTGAAGGGTAAATGTAGAGCGGAGACTATACTATATTAACTATGGATAGGATTGAGAGTTGTCCAACTTTGTTGATTTGTTTATGGGGGGATGGGTCGTTTATCTGGTCCCCCTTCATCCTCATGTTCAGCCCCATTAGTTTTCAGATTTGAAGACGTTCGACCCATTAGTTTGGCGATCTTAATACCTTTCGCCACATTTCTTTGCCAAAATTAAGACTTTTCGTGTAATTTAGGAGTCAATTTTTTTCCTGGCGAGCGATAGCGAGTCTGTAATTTAAGAGGAACCGGCCTTCGGCCGGTCCAGTTTTCTATCGAAAAATGTACAAATTTATCTTGAAGGATGGTCTTGGGCAGGTGCTTTTTTTTAACCCTTTCAGCACGATGATATAATTGTCCTCATATTCTGGTTATCATTAGACGATTTCCTTAAGCTTATTATCTTTCTCTAGGACTCAAATGGGGTGAATACTGCCTCAATAAAGCATCTGAGTAACATAGAACCTTCTTAAACTGCATACAATAGTTTAATGTTAGCCAGCATAAAAGGTAGAAAAGGCGTCATCCTGCTGAAGGGGTTAAGCTTAATGGAGGTCTATGGAGGAAACTAAAACAATATATATAAACAGAAACAAACATAAGCAAATAAATACGCTCGTCTCCCTTTAATGATTAAATTGATCAATAACTCAATTACTTTTCTTTTTCAAAATATATTACATAATCATAGTATCGTATTTCACTACATATCTCCAGTCACATCTCAGTAACCAAGATAAGGTCATGAACATTCTTTACCTGGTTATAATGAACAGAGTATAGTGTCCGGCATCAATACATCTCGCTACCTGACTAACTCCAATAATAATAATCAGATAACCTAATTTGTAGAACACAACTTACCACAAATTCTATTAGGTTAAGTTAAAGAAGTTGTATTAGTTGCTCTAATGTCCACGGGACTTTTTTTTTATGAGGGAGACAAAAGGTATAACTGACTGCAGCGAGTGCCTCTCCCAGATTTCAAAGAGTGACAGGGCCGAAATCAAGGGACGTTCGAGCTAAAATGCCTGGACACACGGAGTTTGAAGCAATTTAAGTCATAGGAAGAGGGAAAGACTGATTCTGGGAGAGAGTTCCAGAGCTCAGCAGTTGAATAGAAGAAAGTCTGAGAATAGCATTTCACTCTTGGGTTGGAGAGTTGCACAGAGTAGGGGTGGGATTGTGTTGCAACGTACCCTACGTAGAGGAGGTGGTATACACTGGGAAAGCTCTGAGGAACACTGATTATTGTAGTAGCGATAGAATAGTGAGAGAGATGCAACATTGCGGCGAAGAGAAAGAGATTGCAGAGAATTGGTGAGTGGACGGGAGTTAATGATACGAAAAGCTTTCCTTTCTACTTTATCTAGGAGTGCGGTGTGAGAGGATCCTCCCCACACATGTGAACAATACTCCATACAAGGACGCACTGTGCCCCTGTACAGAGCAAGTAGCTGAGCAGGGGTAAATAACCCCTTGAGGCGGTTGAGCACACCCAGCTTCTGGGAGGCTGCCTTAGCGAGACTGGTAATATGGTCTTTCCAAGTGAGAGCAGAAGAAGAAGAGACACCTAGAACATTGAGGGAAGATGATGGGTTGATTTTTGTATTGTTGAAGAATAAGGGATAGTCCTCTGTAGGTTCCTGACGGGTAGTAAGGTGGATAAATTGAGTTTTGGAAGCATTAAATGTAACAAGGTTTTCTCTACCCCAATTGGAAATAGTAGCTAGATCAGAAGATAAGCATTTTATGGCTTCATTACGTTTACTTTTGAGGGACTGCTGGCTGGGGCGTTCTGGAAAACTAATTGAGTGGTGTAAAGTAGAGTCGTCTGCATATGAATGGATGGGACTAGATGTACAGTTGAGAAGATCATTTATGAAAATTAGAAAGAGAATAGGAGATAGGACAGAACCCTGAGGAACACCGGAGTTGATAAGATGACGAATTGAGCGATGGCCGTCCACAACCGCAGCTATGGAACGGCAGGAAAGGAAATTAGAGACAAAGGCACAGATGGAGGGACAGAAACCGAAGGAAGGCAGTTTGGAAATTAAAGATTTGTGCCAGACTCTATCGAAGGCCTTCGATATGTCTAGTGCAACAGAAAAAGTCTCACCGAAGTCCCGAAAGTTGGATGACCAAGAGTTAGTAAGATAAGAAAGACAATCACTAGTAGAGCGACCCTTAATTAAGGAAGCCATACTGGCGATCTGAGAGCAGATTATGAGAAGAGAAATGCTTAAGAAATTTGGAAGCAAGAATAGTTTCAAAAACTTTAGAGATACAAGAGATGAGAGCAATTGGACGATAGTTGGAGGGTTGAGAGCGGTCACCCTTCTTTGGGACAGGTTGAATGAGAGCAAACTTCCAGTAAGAAGGAAAGACGTTAGAGGAGAGACAGAGACGAAAGAGTTTGCTTAGGCAGGGGGTCAGCACTAAAGCACAGTTTTTAAGTACAAAAGGAGGAACACCGTCCGGACCGTATGCCTTCTTAGTATTAAGCCCAGAGAGGGTAGAAAGTACATCTTTAGAAGAGATTAGGATATTAGGCATAAGTAGGAGAGAGGGGGGTGGAGAGGGAGGAATAACACCGGAATCATCCAAGGTAGAGTTTCTGGCAAAAGTTTGAACAAAGAGTTCAGCTTTGTCAGAGGAAGAAGTGATGGTTGTGCCATCAGAGTGGAAAAGGGGAGGGAAAGACAAGGAAGAAAAGTTGTTGGAGAGGTTTTTGGCTAGATGCCAGAAAGCTTGGGAAGACCTAGAGTTGGATAGTTCAGTGCATTTATTATTGATGAAAGAGTGCTTGGCAAGTCGAAGAACAGATTTGGCTTGATTCTGGGGGGAAGAATGAGATTCTTGAGTTTTAAGGCGTCGGTACCGTTTGAATGCTTCCTCCTTGTTGTGGACAGCAGTAGAAGAAGCGTGAGTAAACCAAGATTTTTTTGCATTAGACTGAGAGAAAGAAAATGGAATGTACGCTTCCATGCCCGAGAGGATTACCTTGGTAATGCGTTCAGCACTCTCCGAGGGTCCTCGGCTCGGCCACGGAAGCAGAAGTCATTCTATGGGAAATCAAAGAAGTACTGCCGAAGAGCCTCCCAGTCGGCAGCGCCAAAATGTCACAAGCGCCGCCGGCTGGGAGGATCGGATGGCCGTACTGAAGAGATAGGACAGGTGACGGAGATAAGTTTATGGTCGGAGGAGCCCAAAGGAGAGAAAAGATTGACAGTATAAGAAGAAGGGTTAGAAGTCAGAAATAAGTCGAGAATGTTGGGCCGATCTCCGAAGCGATCCGAGATACGGGTGGGTTGCTGGACCAGCTGCTCTAGGTCATTTATGATAGAAAAGACTTAGACTTGTTCACCAGGTGGATCAGTAGAGTGAGAGGAGAGCCATTGGCGGTGGTGAACGTTGAAATCTCCTAAGATGGAGATTTCAGAGAAGGGAGAGATAGATAGAATGTGTTCCACTTTAGAGTTTAGATAGTCGAAGAATTTGGGGAAGTCGGTAGAGTTAGGGGAAAGATAGACAGCACAGAAATATTTAGTATGAGAATGGCAGGATAGTTTGAGCCATAAAGTTGAGAATTCAGAGGAGTTGAAATCAGGAACACGAGAGCAAGTGAGTTTGTTGTGCACGTATGCACAACATCCGCCATGTGCAGCTATTTTAGAAGCATAAACTGGGTTCTTCAACTAGATTCACCAGAATTATATACGAGAGCAGGAACAAGGAGTATATAGAGAATACAATATTTTCTTTATTTACTTAACTACTAATACAGTGGTAGAGGAGATCAAGTGTTCCTCCAATAGTGATGTGACTAGGTAACTGGCAACAATACATATGTGACTAGTCAACAGACAACAATACATATGTGACTAGGAAACAGGCAGCAATACATATGTGTCTATGCAACATACAACAAAACATATGTGAGTAGGTAACAGGTAACAATACATATTTGACTATGGAACAAGCAACAATACATATGTGACTAGGTAACTGGCAACAATACATATATGACTATGCAACAGGCAACAATACATATGTGACTATGCAACAGGCAACAATACATATGTGACTAGGCAACAAACAACAATACATATGTGACTAGGCAACAGGCAACAATACATATGTGACTATGCAACAAACAACAATACATATGTGACTAGGCAACAGACAACAATACATATGTGACTATGCAACAAACAACAATACATATGTGACTATGCAACAAACAACTATACATATGTGACTATGCAACAGACAACAATACATACTGTATGTGACTAGGCAACAGGCAACAATACATATGTGACTATGCAACAAACAACAATACATATGTGACTATGCAACAATATTATGTAAACACTGCAATAATATGAACACCTATACATATGTATACTGACAGAGGTTTAAGTAGTACTAATGATCAACATGGGTAAAACTGTATGTTCATTAAAGGTTTAACCTCAACTGTGTCACTGAACGCACATTTAACGCTCGCACCATGTAGACGTATTTACATATAGAGGCATGTACAGTGTACACGGATATGTACAGTCAGCAGCAGCGAAGGAGAATGGGAGGTAGGCTCAGTGGCCAGTACACTCAAAGGGCTAATCCCTACTTAACAGATAGGTACAAGCGAGCTGAAGGCAATTAACCCCCCAGGCCCGGTTGACCTCATATGAGATCACGTCGTACTCGTAAGGCCCCGGGTGGCCTTATTTTAGATACTACTCTATAGAAACCTTTAAAACCACTTAAAACTGCAGAGTTACATTTTTGTTCCCATGGTTGTTGGTCCACAAAACACGCAAGAAAAAAGACAGTAACAAAAGCAAGTAGTTGACGGTTTTCTGTAGTCCCAATCGATGCATAAAAGCAGTGGATAGTGACTTAAAAATGGTTACAATGGTAAAATATATAATTCATCATTAATCAATAATCAATATAATCAATAATTATACATAATCAATAATCAATAGTTAATAATCAATATCAATAGTTGAATGAGAGTAAACAAGCTGAAGCTGTTGCCGCCAATATGGCCACCGCACAATAGAAGGAAAAGTGGTCACGGGAGAAAACTTGTACTATTATTTTTTACCTCAAATTAGAACCACTTGGTGTACAAGGTTCTAGTCTTCACTCTTCACCCATCGCAATATTGAAGATAGTAGTGAGCACTGTCTCCTGATATATATAATTTAGTCTAGTGCATTTCTTTGTGGAGAAATGAGTATCCAAAAAAGGATGAAATTCAGGAAATTCCTCCATTTCCCTACAATGCGGGAATCTTACCTTAGTAATTTCACCATAAAAATGTATCCAGTTGGTATAGAGAGTTTTAGATTTCATCATTCGCAAGATAACAGCGAGTGCTGTATTTTGATATATATCTAACCTAGGTTAGGCCATATAATTGCGAGATATGAATAGGTAAAAATTACGAAATTCATGGAATTCCACCGCATCAGAGGCATGCGAAGGTTTGAACATAGCCAGATCTGGAAGGCTAATACAAAGTAAACGGGAGGTGTGAAGAAGCTGGTTTAATTATAGGATGAGGTAGAGTGGGTCTATTTATGTCTAACAAAAGGGCAAGGCACTGATTGGAGCAATTTGATTACTACTCTACGTGGACTATCAGAATCGTACTTCTTATGCCTCGATCATTGACAAACTCA
The DNA here is from genome assembly GCA_032716605.1 of Paralithodes platypus. NCBI lineage: Eukaryota > Metazoa > Arthropoda > Malacostraca > Decapoda > Lithodidae > Paralithodes > Paralithodes platypus. The sequence continues at coordinate 29,865,429 of CM064523.1, forward strand.
TAAATATACAATGATAATGTTGGACAGGTTGGGAGAGAGAGGTATCCTGACCAGGATTCAAACCCACTCACTCCAGGTATATTTGGGAGAGTTGGGCACTCCAACCACTCGTCCATGAGTGAGTGGTCGAGTGGATACGGTGCCCAACTTTGGATACATGGATACAACACACCTATATACACATGCAAATATATATATTAGATATTGTTACACCTTTCACCTTAATGATAGCAATAGTAGAGAGTCTAAAAGCGGTACCTATCACGGAACTCCACACTAATAATCGCTGGCTTTCCCTAATGAAATAACCAAATGAAATCACTAGAGCCTTATGATCACGGTCTATGACTTATTGACTCATTGAGACTAAGGTAGCTCTTCTTTCCATTTTATGCAAATGTCAGGTACTGTATTATATTGTGAACAATGATAAATGAAGTATGGTACTCTGTAATCTGAACCACTCAAGGCAAGCAAAGTGGTAGCAACATGAGATAGTCAAAACTATAGAAGTAATTGCACGTGTTAGTATTCTCAAGATCCAGGGCCTCTTTGCTTCTCCCGATCAGTGTCTCATAGACTTGGCAATGCACACTCGTGGCTGGCCACACCTAAGGCCGAGGTCTACGTCCCACAGTTGCACAGCAGAGGGTCTCGTTATTCTCCAGGGGAGAAGTCTGCTTGCCTCAAACTGTCCCCTCTCACGATGAGGGTTTGACTTCTGCACCACGTGTTGCATGGACGGAACCTCCTTATGTTCTCAGGGTTATCATTCTGCTTCAGGCGATGTGTCTCGTCATCTTCTCTCCACTCTCTTAATGTTGTAACTAGGCTTGCCTTCCACTTCTCCTCCAATTGCAGGAAGTATATAGGCGTCTGGGAATGGGGTGATCAGCCTTCATAGGTCTTTCAATTCCTTGCAGAGACTAGGATCGGTAGCAGCAGCAATTTTTCGCACTATTTAGAATTCGGCTTCTGGCTCGATATCAGGGACAGGGACCATAGGGGGTCGTGGCGACAATGGCAGGGAGGCAGGGAGATCAGGCTGCTGTTGTTGCAGGTGAGGAGGGGAGGGAGAGGGTTATTGGCTTGTAGGGCACTAAGTGAATACTGTCTCTTACTGAGGAATACTGGATTTCTTGCCTCTGGATTCTCAAGAGCTAAGCCCCTGGGACTTACCTTCCTGTGTTTGTTCTCGCCCAATCACCTCCTTAAGCAAGTGTCCCACTATGCCGATTTTAGTGCCGACTCTCCACGACTTAAGGAGTGGCGATACAAGGGGGAGACCACTGCCAAGTATCGTGGGTGATAGAGGGGCGGGACGCCCACGGCGGGCAGTATGGAACGGCATGCCGGCCTAACAGCAACTGGAAGGGGTCGAGAGGCAACCATGCAAGACCTAAGGATAAATGACGCCGCTGGGGCGGCGGCGTCATGCACCGTAGCACGCCAAACTGGTTGGCGACAATGCTCCGGACAGCGGCGCGCCTATAGGAGGTAGGGCGGCGCCGATAGATACTACGGCGGCGATGGACAGCCACCCTGTCACACTGGACCCCTACTCCGTCACACTTGATCCCGACCGAGGCAAACCGGTCCGTCGGAGGCGACGTTTGTGTGTGTGTGTGTGGGGGGGGGGGGGGGGGGGTTAAGCTTGAAATCTAGGGAGGAAACTAAAAACATAATAAAAAGATCCATAAATGATCAAACAAATGCACCCATCTCCCCTTAATTAAGTGTTATTTTGTTTGAGTAATTGGTAAAACAAGGCCATCTATAGTTAACCCTTTGAGTACCGGTGACGTCTTTCTCATTATAGTCTGGCAACTATTGGGTTATTGTATTATGCTTACAAAGGGACTGTAGCAATCACAAGACCTCCATTCCTCTCATTTATCTCTCTTAACTCCCACAGACCGTTCTTAAGCTGCATAAAATCGTCTAAGTATGGCAGAATTATGGCAAAACAGACGCCACCGCTATTGAAAGGGTTTATAGATAGTCACTCGTTGATGGGATCGGATTAAGGGGACAGTGGTGATTTTTGGGGTCTATTTATTTATATATTAATGTATTTTTTAGTTTCCTCGCTAGACCTCCATCAAGGTTAAAACAAAAACACCCCCAAAACCATCTATCAACGATGTCCCGTGCGACGTTGCCAGGTCGTGGACTCACGGTATGCCCTCCCCCTATGACGGCGCCTGGGCGTTACCGGGTCGCTGCCTGAAGGCGACCTACCTTATAAGCGGCGTTCTGACGCAGACAGGTCGACACCTTTGTACCGTCTGACGCCTACTGGATGCCGCCCGACGCCACCCGCCTACCGTCCCTGTCCCGCAAATTTAGTAGCCGCCGACTCAGCTCATGAGAGTTGTGCGTGTCGAACTTTTCCTGAGGCCCCTGACGACCTCTCCCGACGGCTCTCTTGAGTTGGTGCCCACCCACGTCGCGCGGCGATGTAGGCAAAGACCTGCTCCCGACCCTTAAGTCGTGGAGTGTCGGCACTTAAATCGGCATAGTGTGACACTTGCTTTAACCCCCCTAAAACGAGGCCATTTGTAACATCTACTACCTGCCAAGCGGGCATATTTACCCTAAACGAGCTTCATTCCGTGCTCTTTTTCATGCATAAAAAAGAGCCAGAGCGTAATACAATTATGTATCCGTGAAAGGGCGATATTAGAGCTTTCCAATGACACCTGAATCATCCTTGTACGACCACGGGTTATCCTGTAGCGATCGAGCAACCGTAGGTAAAAAAACTAAAGTAATTTCCCCAGTTTTTTCCTGGTCTCGCGAGGCCGAGTGTGTGGAATGTTGCAGTGGCGGTCTAAGTCGTCGTGCCGAACGGTCAGAGCCCGCCTATCATCCTCCCAACGCACATACTTTCTCTCAGAGCCCCTAATGTGCTCAGAATGCCGCCTGTCATATGACGGGTACCGAGGGATTGTCCATTTATCTCTCGCCCGTCATATGACGGGCAGCGACAGTAAAGTGTTAATATTCTTCCTCTGTTCATCCGGGCCTTACCTTGACCTGTGACGTATGTGGTGGTTAAACTCTGTGGCTAGCGGTGTAGGCTCGGTGGCTATCACGGGCGTCTCTATTCTGAGGGACATCAAGGGGACAGGGCCTGAAGTGGTGGGAATGCCTGTTCTAGATATGTTGCCCATGATGTCTGCTTCCAGTATACTGTATTATATCGCCTGAAGGTGTCGGGGGGGGAAAGCGTCGAGATGAATCATATGGAGGGCAGCTGGATTGCTCTTATTCCTCGTGTCCCCACGAAGGGAGGGGGTGTCATGGGCATTGTTGCGATCGCAGCAGTCTCTTCCTGAACATTATCAATTGTATTACTATCGACCTCCGACCCCCCCCCCCCCGCCCCTTGCTTGGTAAACTATTCCACTATTTGACCACACTATATGTGAAGAAGTTTTGTGTACATCTGGGTATGCCTTCTTTCTTTGTAAATTCATTCCATTACCTCGGGTTGCAGTATTGTTATTATTTATGAACAGTGCATTGATAATATCTACTGTCAAAGCACATTAGGAGTTGGCCTCGTAACCTTCTTTTCTTCAGCGAGAACTAATATGCTTGAGCAAATCTGGTTATTGATGAGTCCTACTAATGGGGAGAACTAAGTTTTCTATATATAACTACGATAAAATACAGGGCAAGTACAGTAGGTAAAGAGCAACACTTTATTTATACACAATCGGATATAGGTTCACACACAATAAATGGAGAAATATAAATACAATATATCATAATTATATAATTCACAAGAGGATTATAGAATCAAAGTTTACTTTAGTTAGTGATGAAAGCACGCATACTCTAATGCGTGCCCAGAATAGTTGAATAACATGCGAAATATATTTATGTAATTATCTCTTGGTATGGGTTCTTAGATCAAATCAAACTTTTGCTTTACACAAACTGAGGTATGTACACGCACATGTACTAAAAGCTCCTCAGGGTGGGTTCCTTCCTTCCCATCCTCCACCATTTAAACTCCGCCTAGACAAATATCTCGCAATCAAACTCGCGACTGA
>CM064523.1:29869592-29946488 GCA_032716605.1 Paralithodes platypus
TATAATTCATCATTAATCAATAATCAATATAATCAATAATTATACATAATCAATAATCAATAGTTAATAATCAATATCAATAGTTGAATGAGAGTAAACAAGCTGAAGCTGTTGCCGCCAATATGGCCACCGTACAATAGAAGGAAAAGTGGTCACGGGATAAAACTTGTACTATTATTTTTTACCTCAAATTAGAACCACTTGGTGTACAAGGTTCTAGTCTTCACTCTTCACCCATCGCAATATTGAAGATAGTAGTGAGCACTGTCTCCTGATATATATAATTTAGTCTAGTGCATTTCTTTGTGGAGAAATGAGTATCCAAAAAAGGATGAAATTCAGGAAATTCCTCCATTTCCCTACAATGCGGGAATCTTACCTTAGTAATTTCACCATAAAAATGTATCCAGTTGGTATAGAGAGTTTTAGCTTTCATCATTCGCAAGATAACAGCGAGTGCTGTATTTTGATATATGTCTAACCTAGGTTAGGCCATATAATTGCGAGATATGAATAGGTAAAAATTACGAAATTCATGGATTTCCACCGCATCAGAGGCATGCGAAGGTTTGAACATAGCCAGATCTGGAAGTCTAATACAAAGTAAACGGGAGGTGTGAAGAAGCTGGTTTAATTATAGGATGAGGTAGAGTGGGTCTATTTATGTCTAACAAAAGGGCAAGGCACTGATTGGAGCAATTTGATTACTACTCTACGTGGACTATCAGAATCGTACTTCTTATGCCTCGATCATTGACAAACTCATAAATATACAATGATAATGTCAGACAGGTTGGGAGAGAGGTATCCTGACCAGGATTCAAACCCACTCACTCCAGGTATATTTGCGAGAGTTGGGCACTCCAACCACTCGTCCATGAGTGAGTGGTCGAGTGGATACGGTGCCCAACTTTGGATACATGGATACAACACACCTATATATACATGCAAATATATATATTAGATATTGTTACACCTTTCACCTTAATGATAGCAATAGTAGAGAGTCTAAAAGCGGTACCTATCACGGAACTCCACACTAATAATCGCTGGCTTTCCCTAATGAAATAACCAAATGAAATCACTAGAGCCTTATGATCACGGTCTATGACTTATTGACTCATTGAGACTAAGGTAGCTCTTCTTTCCATTTTATGCAAATGTCAGGTACTGTATTATATTGTGAACAATGATAAATGAAGTATGGTACTCTGTAATCTGAACCACTCAAGGCAAGCAAAGTGGTAGCAACATGAGATAGTCAAAACTATAGAAGTAATTGCACGTGTTAGTATTCTCAAGATCCAGGGCCTCTTTGCTTCTCCCGATCAGTGTCTCATAGACTTGGCAATGCACACTCGTGGGCTGGCCACACCTAAGGCCGAGGTCTACGTCCCACAGTTGCACAGCAGAGGGTCTCGTTATTCTCCAGGGGAGAAGTCTGCTTGCCTCAAACTGTCCCCTCTCACGATGAGGGTTTGACTTCTGCACCACGTGTTGCATGGACGGAACCTCCTTATGTTCTCAGGGTTATCATTCTGCTTCAGGCGATGTGTCTCGTCATCTTCTCTCCACTCTCTTAATGTTGTAAATAGGCTTGCCTTCCACTTCTCCTCCAATTGCAGGAAGTATATAGGCGTCTGGGAATGGGGTGATCAGCCTTCATAGGTCTTTCAATTCCTTGCAGAGACTAGGATCGGTAGCAGCAGCAATTTTTCGCACTATTTAGAATTCGGCTTCTGGCTCGATATCAGGGACCATAGGGGGTCGTGGCGACAATGGCAGGGAGGCAGGGAGATCAGGCTGCTGTTGTTGCAGGTGAGGAGGGGAGGGAGAGGGTTATTGGCTTGTAGGGCACTAAGTGAATACTGTCTCTTACTGAGGAATACTGGATTTCTTGCCTCTGGATTCTCAAGAGCTAAGCCCCTGGGACTTACATTCCTGTGTTTGTTCTCGCCCAATCACCTCCTTAAGCAAGTGTCCCACTATGCCGATTTTAGTGCCGACTCTCCACAACTTAAGGAGTGGCGATACAAGGGGGAGACCACTGCCAAGTATCGTGGGTGATAGAGGGGCGGGACGCCCACGGCGGGCAGTATGGACGGGCATGCCGCCTAACAGCAACTGGAAGGGGTCGAGAGGCAACCATGCAAGACCTAAGGAAGATAAATGACGCCGCTGGGGCGGCGTCATGCACCGTAGCACGCAAACTGGTTGGCGACAATGCTCCTGACGAGCGGCGCCTATAGGAGGTAGGGCGGCGCCGATAGATACTACGGCGGCGATGGACAGCCACCCTGTCACACTGGACCCCTACTCCGTCACACTTGATCCCGACCGAGGCAAACCGGTCCGTCGGAGGCGACGTTTGTGTGTGTGTGTGTGGGGGGGGGGGGGGGGGGGGGGAGTTAAGCTTGAGATCTAGGGAGGAAACTAAAAACATAATAAAAAGATCCATAAATGAGCAAACAAATGCGCCCATCTCCCCTTAATTAAGTGTTATTTTGTTTGAGTAATTGGTAAAACAAGGCCATCTATAGTTAACACTTTGAGTACCGGTGACGTCTTTCTCATTATAGTCTGGCAACTATTGGGTTATTGTATTATGCTTACAAAGGGACTGTAGCAATCACAAGACCTCCATTCCTCTCATTTATCTCTCTTAACTCCCACAGACCGTTCTTAAGCTGCATAAAATCGTCTAAGTATGGCAGAATTATGGCAAAACAGACGCCACCGCTATTGAAAGGGTTTATAGATAGTCACTCGTTGATGGGATCGGATTAAGGGGACAGTGGTGATTTTTGGGGTCTATTTATTTATATATTAATATATTTTTTTAGTTTCCTCGCTAGACCTCCATCAAGGTTAAAACAAAAACACCCCCAAAACCATCTATCAACGATGTCCCGTGCGACGTTGCCAGGTCGTGGACTCACGGTATGCCCTCCCCCTATGACGGCGCCTGGGCGTTACCGGGTCGCTGCCTGAAGGCGACCTACCTTATAAGCGGCGTTCTGACGCAGACAGGTCGACACCTTTGTACCGTCTGACGCCTACTGGATGCCGCCCGACGCCACCCGCCTACCGTCCCTGTCCCGCAAATTTACTAGCCGCCGACTCAGCTCATGAGAGTTGTGCGTGTCGAACTTTTCCTGAGGCCCCTGACGACCTCTCCCGACGGCTCTCTTGAGTTGGTACCCACCCACGTCGCGCAGCGATGTAGGCAAAGACCTGCTCCCGACCCTTAAGTCGTGGAGTGTCGGCACTTAAATCGGCATAGTGTGACACTTGCTTTAACCCCCCTAAAACGAGGCCATTTGTAACATCTACTACCTGCCAAGCGGGCATATTTACCCTAAACGAGCTTCATTCCGTGCTCTTTTTCATGCATAAAAAAGAGCCAGAGCGTAATACAATTATGTATCCGTGAAAGGGCGATAATAGAGCTTTCCAATGACACCTGAATCATCCTTGTACGACCACGGGTTATCCTGTAGCGATCGAGCAACCGTAGGTAAAAAAAACTAAAGTAATTTCCCCAGTTTTTTCCTGGTCTCGCGAGGCCGAGTGTGTGGAATGTTGCAGTGGCGGTCTAAGTCGTCGTGCCGAACGGTCAGAGCCAGCCTATCATCCTCCCAACGCACATACTTTCTCTCAGAGCCCCTAATGTGCTCAGAATGCCGCCTGTCATATGACGGGTACCGAGGGATTGTCCATTTATCTCTCGCCCGTCATATGACGGGCAGCGACAGTAAAGTGTTAATATTCTTCCTCTGTTCATCCGGGGCTTACCTTGACCTGTGACGTATGTGGTGGTTAAACTCTGTGGCTAGCGGTGTAGGCTCGGTGGCTATCACGGGCGTCTCTATTCTGAGGGACATCAAGGGGACAGGGCCTGAAGTGGTGGGAATGCCTGTTCTAGATATGTTGCCCATGATGTCTGCTTCCAGTATACTGTATTATATCGCCTGAAGGTGTCGGGGGGGAAGCGTCGAGATGAATCATGTGGAGGGCAGCTGGATTGCTCTTATTCCTCGTGTCCCCACGAAGGGAGGGGGTGTCATGGGCATTGTTGCGATCGCAGCAGTCTCTTCCTGAACATTATCAATTGTATTACTATCGACCTCCGACCCCCCCCCCCGCCCCTTGCTTGGTAAACTATTCCACTATTTGACCACACTATATGTGAAGAAGTTTTGTGTACATCTGGGTATGCCTTCTTTCTTTGTAAATTCATTCCATTACCTCGGGTTGCAGTATTGTTATTATTTATGAACAGTGCATTGATAATATCTACTGTCAAAGCACATTAGGAGTTGGCCTCGTAACTTTCTTTTCTTCAGCGAGAACTAATATGCTTGAGCAAATCTGGCTATTGATGAGTCCTACTAATGGGGAGAACTAAGTTTTCTATATATAACTACGATAAAATACAGGGCAAGTACAGTAGGTAAAGAGCAACACTTTATTTATACACAATCGGATATAGGTTCACACACAATAAATGGAGAAATATAAATACAATATAACATAATTATATAATTCACAAGAGGATTATCGAATCAAAGTTTACTTTAGTTAGTGATGAAAGCACGCATACTCTAATGCGTGCTCAGAATAGTTGAATAACATGCGAAATATATTTATGTAATTATCTCTTGGTATGGGTTCTTAGATCAAATCAAACTTTTGCTTTACACAAACTGAGGTATGTACACGCACATGTACTAAAAGCTCCTCAGGGTTGGGTCCTTCCTTCCCATCCTCCACCATTTAAACTCCGCCTAGACAAATATCTCGCATCAAACTCGCGACTGACTGCGTTTGTAAATGAATAACTTTATTTTATCCCCCTCTCAGTTACTAACCCATCTGTTCTCTACTAACTTCCTAGTCCTGCCACGGACATTAGTTCCAGGGCAGTAATTCCCTTTCCAATGTTCCCTTACCCACTCTAAACCACTGTTTGGACACTTGATCCTCAGTGTTTTGGAGGACAAGCAACCTAGAAGGGTCACTAGATCTGTTGTTGCTTGATTTCCTTTGTACTTCTTTGTACACCCTGGGCAGGTGGAAGAGGGGACTCGGGTCCAAGTCTACCCCACTTTCCACCCCCAAACTATCCCCAACTCCCCCACCTTTCTCCTCTGTCTGCCAGTTAGTGATTAGCCACGCTTGTTCTGATGCCTTGTAAATTATAGCTAAACCATCATTACACACTAATACAAAGGTAAACATAACATTTTATTAGGAATTTATTAATATAATATGTAATTGTATTCTCAAAATGAGTCTTTATACATACAACGTGGGTTACACGAATTCGGCTGTAGTGGTCTCCCCCCCCCCCTCTCTCTCTCTTTATTTATATATGTAGTGATCCTCGATGTATCTGAACAAAAAAATGGAGAACAAAAGGTATTCATTTCTAAATGCAAGCAGTCGCAGGTTTAAAGCAAGGTGTGTGTCTAGGCGATGTTTAAAGGAATCAACGGTGCTGCAGTCTATAGCATCTCGAGGAAGTCCATTCCACAAGTTCACAATTCGATTGAAGCAGAATTTCTTAGACTCATGTGAGTTTAAAGATTTACCGATGATTTTGCAACCATTTCCCCGCATGTATTTTGATTGGTCGATCGTAAAGTAGTTATTACAGTTCATGCTGTCGATGTCTTTCATGATTTTGAAGACTTGAAGTAGGTTACCTCTTAATCTGCGCTGGGTTAAAGGAAGTATATTTAATTCTCTAAGACGCTTCTCGTATGGTTTGTTTTTTGGATTATGTATCATTATGGTAACTCTATGTTGAACTCGTTCAAGTTTATCAGAGAGAGAGAGAGAGAGAGAGAGAGAGAGAGAGAGAGAGAGAGAGAGAGAGAGAGAGAGAGAGAGAGAGAGAGAGAGAGAGAGAGAGAGAGAGAGAGAGAGAGAGAGAGAGAGAGAGAGAGAGATCTGTGTAGGACAATAAAGGGCCGTGAAAGGAGAGGAGGGGAGGGGGGTGTGGTCATAACAGCACCCATTGACACGGCCATTGTCCACCAGGGATTTACTAGGAGTTACAAGGCATATCGTTATAATCTACATACAGCTTTCTGTCTTTTCAAGGGATTTACTTACAGAGATGATATATGGCAGTACACTCACTGTACAGGTGCAACTTAAATTGTTCTTAACCCCTTCTGTACTGGCGACGTCCTTTTAACTTCTGGCTACTATTAGACAAGTTCATTCAGTTTAGAAAGGGCCTTCAGCATATATCAGGCTTCAATCCAACTCTCTTTACCATTTGTGCTACCACAGATCCTTCTTAAGCTGAACAAAATCGTCAAAATATAGCTAGAATGAAATCTACAAGACATCGCCGGTACAGAAGGAATAGAATGAAAATTAAAATAGAATATTTTATTTAGCCAAAACATGTATATACAAATAAATTATAAACAAATATTGTTATATTGACTGAGCCCTTTGAGAGTTTAACTCACTTAAAAGTTAAAAGGCACCTACTGTATATGTTACACACTTAAGTACTTCTCTGATGGTGGCTACTATAGATATCAATTAACAATTGTAGCTAAACATATCAGCCGACAAGCAGAGCATTCATTCACATTCATACAGCGATTGTTCATACACATATACAAATACAATTTCGCACACACACATATTTATGTTTTTTAACAAACTCTAAGCAATATACAAATATCTTACAGGATATCATAAGTTTATGATATACACACATGCGCACACAAAAACACATTCATAAACAAATCCGCATATACCTTGACAAAGACTTATGCAAACTATAGCTACAATTATACCCTCCCATACACATGACTACTCACCCACACCCGTGACTATACACACACATTAAATTACACGAATGTATTCATATGCACCTCCACACACTTATACCGTATATACTCTTATAGAAACATGCACGCACACAATTAATTATGCATATACAAACATTTACAGTACAGTATATTGTTCGTGAAATACAAACATTTACAGTACAGTATATTGTTCGTGAAATACAAACATTTAGAGTACAGTATATTGTTCGTGGAATACACACATTTACAGTACAGTATATTGTTCGTGAAATACAAACATTTACAGTACAGTATATTGTTCGTGAAATACAAACATTTACAGTACAGTATATTGTTCGTGGAATGATTGTTTTGATCATAAAGGATTTGCTTGTTAATGCATTTACATCAATGTTAGTACTTATTCACGGGTTAATACTGTATTCAGGGGTTAAGGGGGAATATTTTAGTTTTATTATTATATGATATTGTTGTTGGTATTATTATAATTATTATTTATATCATTATTTTTTTGTTATACTTGTTTTTTCCTCCCTAGCCCTCCATCAAGCTTTAGAAATTACCCCCCAAGACCCCCCTTCGAGATAAAATTGCAGGCTAGCTTTCACTCGCAAGGAAAACATTGACACCAAAATGGCAGAAAAGGTCACTATTCTTGCTAAAGCGGTTTCCCAAGGGTTTGGTGTGCTCTTCTGTGGGTTCTTTACCTCCGCACAATTTCTTGCTCTGTACAGTGGCACTTTGTGCCCATGTATTGAGTATTGTTCACATGTGAGGGGAGGTTTCACACATACCGCCTTCCTTAAAAGCTTTCCATCGTATTAACACACCACCTCTTACTAATTATCTACAGTCTCTTCCTACATGCCACAATATTACATATCTCTCCCTCTTCTACCACCTATTACAATAATCAGTGTTTTTCAGAGCTCTCTCAGCGCATACCCCCTCCTTTACGACAAATTCCCACCCATATTCTGTCCAGCTATCTAACCCACAAATAAATAGATTCTCCCAGTCTCTTTTCTACTCAACAAGCAAACTCCAGAAGTCATTATCTCAATCCATCTTTCCTTCAGCCTATGACTTGAACTGCTTCAAATTTCATGTGGCCAGGCATATACTTCACATATAAGTATATTCCACATATACTTACAGTCTATTCATTATGACGAGCTTAGAAATCCACAATACTATCATCAATACAAAAAATATAACATGAACAATCGAGTTGACATTTCTTCAGTTTTTGAAGTATCAACCAGTAAGTCCTTCAATCAATCCTTCATCTTCTCTCAATATTCTTGGTGTCTCTTTTTCTTCTGCTTTCAGATGGAAGGACCATATTACCAGTCTTGCTAAGGCAGCCTCCCAGAAGCTGGGTGTGCTCAACCACCTTAGGAGGTTCTTTTCCCCTGCACAGCTTCTTGCTCTGTACAGGGGCATAGTGCGTCCTTGTATTGAGTATTGTTTACATGTGTGTGGAGGTACCTCTCCCACTGCTCTCCTAGACAAAGTTGAAAGGAAGGCCTTTCGTATCATTAACTCCCGTCCACTCACCAACTCTCTGCAATCTCTCTCTTCGCCGCAATGTTGCATCTCTCTCGCTATTCTATCGCTACTATAATAATTAGTGTTCCTCAGAGCTTTCCCAGTGTATACCACCTCCTTTACGTAGGGCACGTGGTACCCGTCTTGCAACTCAATCCCACCCTTACTCTGTGCAACTCTCCAACCCAAGAGTGAAACGTTACTCTCAAACTTTCTTCTACTCAACAGCTGAGCTCTGGAACTCTCTCCCAGAATCAGTCTTTCCCTCTTCCTATGACTTAAATTGCTTCAAACTCCGTGTGTCCAGGCATTTTAGCTCGAACGTCCCTTGATTATGGCCCTATCACTCTTTCAACTATGGGGGAGGCACTCGCTATAGGCAGTTCTGCCTTTTGTCTCCCTCAATCACATAGACAAAAAAAAAAAAAAATTACTTGTAGGTGTGAAATTTTGTAGGTGGTTTTATGGATCCCTTCCTGCTTTACAATAGGCAAGGGGTCACAGTTTATTGACTCATCATAATGAATAGCCTTGTCATCAATAAGTTCCAGTCATATATGTATTTCTGTTCTATATACTGTATATTCCAACTACTCCCTATAGGCTGAGAGCCTGTACAGTCTACGACAGAACTTGTTGTCATGGCCTTAGGCAATGTGTTAGTTCACTTATCTTTTAATAGATGGCCCTTTAATCGCTTCTAATAAAAGGGGGCGGGGTTAGTATAGAGGTTGGAAGGAGGAAGAGTCAAACGTGTGTGTGTGTGTGTGTGTGTTCTAGAACAGCACTCAGAATAACTTTATTTTAACATAACACACAGGCTATATTGTTAGACTAGCCCATGCCGGATCACAAATAAGTAACACACATCAGGTGTTGCATTATTTATGGAATTTAATATACAGACAATCAAGTTTCTATCCTTCGAACTTCCCATTCCCCCCCTCCTCCCCTTCTCTCTGCTGCCTTCCCCTATCTCCCCCCTTCTCTCTTTTTCTCTCCCCCTTCTCTCTCCTAACCGAATATATAATTTTCCTCATCGTCGTGTTCAAAGCTGTCCTTAAAAAAATCTTTGGTGTTTTAATAATACTGTTCTTTTTACCTCTACTGATTCTCAATTATTAACTCGTATTCTATTATTTACCTTATACAATGTGTTATAGAAAATAAATATATACAGTATGCTCCGTTGCAAAACACTCAAAGTTGCCAACCTTGGCGTCCTGGTTAGTGTAAACAATCGTATAAATATATAAGTAATTGAAACGGGATGTTACAATCCACGCATCAAGACAAGTTGGATCACATTGTAATCTAGCTTTGACCAAATTATAACCAAATATATATCATAAAGACAAGATAATATCGGCCCAGTTAGAGAAAACACTTTAGATGAGCCGCAACGTGTTTTTTTTTGTAATAAAAACAAATGTTCATATTAGAGTAAACATTTTTTTCTTCCATACCACTATTCACAGCACTGTGGTTGACCAATTCATAATCTACCTTAACATGTTGTTGTTGTTGTTCCCCAAGCTGCCTGGCCGAACAGCCCCAAGGCCAAGGCCATAACCGAGCGCCCCCACAGAACCCTCCCTGCCGACCACAATAAAGCCTGGGTGACCGAAGCCACTCCATGGCGGGGAGCTAAGGAGGGTGCGGAAACGCCCGGGAAACCAAAGACCCACCCAGGGCCCTGTGCCCCTCAGCAATTATGAAGAGAAAGTTGAGGGGCAAAGGAAAAATGTGACGCTTTGGCTTCCAATCTTGGTAGATTGGGAGGTCAATCCACGGAAGAGGCCCCGTCACTTGAGATCTAGAAAATATATAAGTAAAAGGAACAGTCAGAGTAAGCTATGGGTATGGCAGAGATCGCTCAGTTCGCACTCTGATAGACCAGCCCATCACCACATGACTAGTACCCAATCCTCTCGGCATCAGCTAGGAAAGGCCCTAGAAAGCCGCCTTTGACGGGGGGATAGCTCCCCTATTTCAACCCCTTTCGGGGTTGGGCATCCGCCTACCTTAACATGTCATATTACATATTACCTTAACATGTAATATGACACGCTATGATTATTGCATTATACTTTTCTCAGTGGATTCTTAATTACTAGCTTAATTACTGTGGCTTCCCATTTTCATTAAACAGTTCGGCGTTACCCATTGTAATGATTTACTATAAAGTCATCAAATTGAACAATTAACGATAATCCAAGCAATCTTGTTATGTTGTTTTAAAGTTTATATACTGTAAATTGTTTAGGCTTTTATATTTTTACTTCGTATTGTTTAAATTATCGTCCAAACATAATTAAAAGTATACTATAGCTCTGTGTATGTTACCTTGAATGTAATTTAATATGTATTATTTCACCATCATTATGTTACGGTGAACATTGGAAACACATACACATTATATAATACATATAAAGGGATCTTAAATGTAAACATTTACAATTTATATTTATGAAATCAATATGATCTCCACCCACAAGCTGCATCAACTACCTCATGTATTCTCGTTGGAGCTGATTTAAACATTTTCCAACTTATATTAGGGCGGCGACGGATTCCCCCCCCCCCCCCCCCCTGCCCCCCGATCCCACTCCTCCCGCCCTTTCCAATCCTAACCTGAACCACATTCCACTCCATGACATGATGGCCCACAAATTCTCTATTGGGTTCATGTCACACACCCTTGTGGACCAGCTAAACCCCGGATGGGGTCAGGTCAGGTGAAGGTATTGAAGGATAAGCCTTCACAACGGCACCTCGTAGCTACTTTCTACTTTTCCTATTTTCTGAAGAGTGTAGAGAGGGGAGAAGGGGTGTTGGAGAGAGACGAAGTTGTTATAGTGGCTTTGGTATGTGTGTTATTAGTCTGTATACGTCGTAAGGCTCAGGATGGCCATGACACGAACTGAAGACAGCAGCATCTCCTCAATAATGCTAATACCTTTTCTAGTTTGCCTGGACCAGTATGTGTGTGTGTGTGTGTGTGTGTGCTTGTGTGTGTGTGTGTGTGTGTGTGCGTTTTATGTTATCATGTGTGAGTGATTTGTGCCCATTACGTTGTATGTGATCATGTGTGTGATGTGCGTTTTATGTTATTGGGTGTGAGTGTGTGTGTGTCTGTTTTGTATCCTGTGTTAGTGTTGGTGTGGGTGGATTGGTGCTTGAATGTGATGGACAGAGGAGAGAGGTTGAAGCGCCGTCTCCTTAAACATTACAAATTGTGGAGGTCACAAGTATGTGTATTATCCAACTTATTCCTTAAGCCAACACAAATAACGTAAATCCTAAGTGTTATTGTTACACTTAATATATATATAAACAAATATAGACGTGTTCTTCGGGAATCGTAGCTTAAATAGGAATAGGATATCTAGCGAGGCAGCGAGTAACAGGTGTTGTTCGCTGCCTCGCTAGTTATCCTATTCCTAATCAATATATATGTGTTACTTTTGTCATCCCTAACATTTATTATTTATTTCATAAGTCGTAGGCGTGTGCATAAACCTTTAACCGTCTTGGTGGTGTAATGGTTAAGGTGTCTAAAAATCTGTGTGTGATAACCGAGGTTCGAATCCCGGTGGATCACATACATGCTTTCATTAATTTCATTGGAGGCGTTTGGTGGTGTGGTGAAATTAATACAAAATAGATTATGTATATGTAAATTCAAAACAATCGCATAGTATTATTCTGCGTATTTTAGAAGATATCTTTTATGTCCTTGAGAGAGAGAGAGAGTGAGAGAGAGAGAGAGAGAGAGAGAGAGAGAGAGAGAGAGAGAGAGAGAGAGAGAGAGAGAGAGAGAGAGAGAGAGAGAGAGAGAGAGAGAGAGAGAGAGAGGTGGGAGGGAGGGAGGGAGGGGAGAGGAAGCGGGTGAAGAAGGAGAGTTGGGGTGAAAGGGAGAGGGGGAGGAGGGGGGAATGGAAAGTGCGAAGGATAGAAACTTGATTGTCTGTGTGTTAAATTCCATAAATAACGCAACACCTAATGTGTGTTACTTATTTGTGATCCAGCATGGGCTAATTTTATAATATAGCCTGTGTGTTATGTTAAAATAAACTTATTCTGCGTGCCGTTCTCGAACACACACACACACACACACACACACACACGTTTGACTCCTCCTCCTTCGAACCTCTATATTAACCCCGCCCCGTTTTATTAGAAGCGATTAAAGTGCCATCTATTAAAAGGTGAGTGAACTAACACATTGCCTCAGGCCAAGACAGCAGTTCTGTCGTAGACTGTACATTCTTTCCGCTCAACACGGTGAAGCCTGTGAGGTCTCGTTCCAGTCTAGGGAGTGAGACATGTGAAGCACCCATTCACGACTCGAAGCAGCCCCACCTGTGAAGCTGATTTGCCTCCGTGCTTCACTGTCTCATTCCCTAGACTCGGACCCTCACTCTCAGAACGCCACCTATTGAGCAATTAACTCGTTAGGCATTGCCCCCCCAGTAGCATATTTTGAATATGGGAATATTCATACAGTTCTATTTAATCGGGAAGCAATGAGGGTACTTTTTGGCGTTTCGGTGGGATTTGCGGTAATGCACTGAAACTAAGTACAGCACAGAGCGCATCCCAATAATATCTTCCCATTAACATATCGGGATTCGAACCTAGGTCCATTGGATTACCAGTCCAGTGGCAAGACCACTCCACCACACCTCCCCTATAATCGTATTGTATTCATACTGAGGCTAAGCACCTTCTTATAATCCACATTACTCAACCCATTCAGTATCTGAAAATCTCTGAGTATCTCAAATCTCTACACATATATAACTAAATGAAGCAGAGACCTCTTCAACGATCCGCATAGTATAATGAAGCAGAGACCTCTTCAACGATCCGCATAGTATAATGAAGCAGAGACCTCTTCAACGATCCGCATAGTATAATGAAGCAGAGACCTCTTCAACGATCCGCATAGTATAATGAAGCAGAGACCTCTTCAACGATCCGCATAGTATAATGAAGCAGAGACCTCTTCAACGATCCGCATAGTATAATGAAGCAGAGACCTCTTCAACGATCCGCATAGTATAATGAAGCAGAGACCTCTTCAACGATCCGCATAGTATAATGAAGCAGAGACCTCTTCAACGATCCGCATAGTATAATGAAGCAGAGACCTCTTCAACGATCCGCATAGTATAATGAAGCAGAGACCTCTTCAACGATCCGCATAGTATAATGAAGCAGAGACCTCTTCAACGATCCGCATAGTATAATGAAGCAGAGACCTCTTCAACGATCCGCATAGTATAATGAAGCAGAGACCTCTTCAACGATCCGCATAGTATAATTTCCCAAGAGATCGAATATTGTTTAATGACACTGTATTTCATTCTTTCTAGTCGTTCCATATCTTCAAAATATATTACATTCTAAATAGAGCCATTTGTACCACTATGTTCAAGGTTTATCTCATACCAATTATGAATCTGTTTATTATTATAACCCTATTATTCTTAGGCTTTCTTCTCTATATCAATGCATTGCTTGGCAAACATTAGGTCACTGCTATTTACTGTAAATAACTTATTCCATTCATTCTATTTACTAAGACCTATTTTGATTGTGTTCACATGTACTCCAAATGTTATAATATAGTCTATATGAACGTTGTAGGTAGTAGGGGTAGGCAGCCCCGCCCAGGGAAGTACTACCGCCAAGGTTTCGGGAGACTCAGGGAATAGCCTGAATTCCATTTTCTCTCCCAGGCCTTGGTAGCTGGATACATATCTTTCTGCCTCACACATCAGGGGTATCAGGAAAACCCTCTTTATATAACATACACATCCAACTTCACGACATTGCCCTACATCGCTATCCTCTATCCATAAAATACTACTCTTCCCACTACATATCATACATGTAACACCATACACTTACCTTATAAATATGGCAGTACAATTGTTAAGAGCAAACCTGGTGGTCCCTCGGATATCCACCCCCGGCAGGGTTGGGTTATTGACACAGGGCCCTCCCGGTCGTCATCATGCGACTGTGTCAAGAGCATTGCAACGTCCCAAAGCTGCTTGTCAGTACAGCTATTCCTTTAGTAATATAAGGGGACTTCACTCTAACATCAATTCTGTACACCAATTTCTTCAAGCAGAATCCCCTACTCTCCTTTTTTTGACAGAGACTCAAGTAACATCCACATCTGACACATCTAGATTTAATTTTCCAGGTTATCAACTGCTCCAAAATTTCAGACCTAAAGGTGGTGTATGTTGCTTCGCAAAATCTGAAATTGCCCTGGAGGAGGTTACTAGTTTCAATTGTCCCTATTTTGATTATTCTATATACAAATTAATTTCTGCTGGTAAATTTAAATACATATGTTGCATCTACCGTTCCCCAAATACTCCTCCAGAGCAAAGTCTTTTTGATTCTCTGTCCTCACAACTCAGTGTCCTCAACTTAAATGCTTCTTCTGAAATCACTGTGTTGGGTGATTTTAATGTCCATAATGTTGAATGGCTCACTCATTCAGCCAGGACTGATGATGCTGGTCTTGAATGTGAGCTATTTGCAGACTCATTTAATCTCATTCAACTAGTCAACCAACCCACCCGTGTACCAGATAATCCTAATCATAATTCCCACCTACTGGACTTATTTTTAACAACCAATTCAGAAAATTATGATGTTACAGTGAGGTCCCCACTTGGATCTTCTGATCACTGTCTGATACAGGCCACCTGTGTATCACCTACCACACCTTCCCACTCTGAACCTGTTTTGGTGACTAAATGGCAATACGATAGGGCAGACTGGGAGGGTCTTCAAGGTTTCTTTATTGATATTCCCTGGACCTCTTTCTTTTCTAATGATGCACACTCCACCTTGAGCCACATACAAGATTTTGTAAAAATTGGAATGGAAACTTTTATTCCTCATCAAAAGTACAGTAAAAGATCTAATTCACCTAAATGGTTTGACCATAATTGTGCTAGAGTAACTGAACAAAAAGCAATAGCCTACAATGCATACACAAGATCAAAAACACATGAAGCCTTTAATTACTTTAGAAACATCAGAAATCATGCCAAAACTGTATTAAACCTAACTAAATCAAACTTTCTCCATAAGCAGGCAAATAAACTTCTAAATAATCCAAATGATAACAAAATATTTTGGTCTACTCTTAACTCATTCAAATCCAACTTCACTACTGCTTCATCCATTCCACCATTAAAATCTCCGACTGGCAATCTTGTAAGTGACCCACGAGGTAAAGCTAACCTTCTTGCAGATATTTTCTCCACCAACTCAACCTTAGATGAAATAAATCAAGATGTCCCTGTACTTAATTTTAATTCACCTGAAATTCCCTCACTTAAGATCCACACCAGACATGTCAAAACTATTTTGCAGAATCTCTCAGTAGATAAGGCTCCTGGTCCAGATGAAATTCCTCCAATAGTACTTAAGAATTGCTCCTTGGTGCTCGCTCTTGTATTGGCAAAATTTTTCCGTCTGTGTACTCATACCTCATGCTTCCCAGTACCCTGGAAAGAAGCAAACATCCATCCAGTTCCTAAAAAAGGTGCCTCTTCAGATCCATCAAACTACAGACCAATAGCTATAACTTCCACTCTTGGCAAAGTTTTTGAAATTATATTAAATAATCACATAATTAAGCATCTGGAGAATAATAAATTAATCAGTGATAGGCAATATGGTTTTAGACGATGTCGATCAACTGCAGACATTCTTTGCCTTCTTACGCATCAAATCAACCAAGCTACAGACCAACATGGTGAAACACATACAATAGCACTGGATATATCAAAGGCATTTGATAGAGTCTGGCATCAATCCTTATTGTCGAAGATGTCACACTACGGCCTTGCATCATTAGTTCCACTAATTTCTTCTTATCTTCATAACAGAAAAATACGTGTAATGGTAGATGGCCTTTATTCTCAATTTCACTCAATAAATGCTGGTGTTCCCCAGGGATCAGTTTTGGCCCCAACTCTGTTCCTCATTCATATCAATGATCTCATATCTACCACTCATAATCCAATACATTCCTACGCAGATGACTCAACACTCCACAGTTCCTTCACATTTACCAATTCTTTCACCCAACCCGATCTTATAAATTCAAAATAAACACTGCAATTTCTCTGAACCAGGACCTTTCTAGAATTAATGAATGGGGACAAGAGAATCTAGTTTCCTTTAATGCACAGAAAACCAAGTACATTCAATTTTCTAACCGACAGAATCTCACTGACTCCCATATTTTTTAATGATGTAAATATTCCCACTTCCCTAGTATTGACATTCTCGGTGTAACATTAACTACTAACTTGAGCTGGACACATTATGTTAGAAGCATTGCTAAGAATGCCTCTAAAAAACTGGGACTCCTGTACAGAGTTCGAGAATTCTTCACTGACGAGCAGTTGGCCGTAATATATAAAAGTCATGTGCGCTCTCAGATGGATTACTGTTCACCTCTGTGGGGTGGAAGTGGAGTGGTTGCATTGAGGCAGTTGGACAAAATTCAAAATAAAGCTATTAGATTAATCAATAACCCTGCAATCACACAGGACCTTCCTACATTAGCCATACGAAGAAACGTTGCATCCCTTGCATTATTCTACAGATATTTTCACAGCAATTGTTCCGAGGAACTTGCTTCAATTGTGCCGCCTCTCCACATCTTTCCCCGTAGAACTAGGGCAGCTGAGAGCGCCCATGAATTTACACTTTCTCCTCCACAATGCAGAACTTCTGCTTATCAGAATTCATTTATCCCCAGAGCTACTACTCTTTGGAATTCACTTCCCTCGAATTGCTTTCCACAAACTTACAATCAACAAATGTTTAAATCCAGTTGTTACAAACATTTTATGAATGGAGGATGCCTTTAGGCACATGGACCTTTTTGTTTTATCTGTGTTTTTCCCTCCTCCGTTCATTGTCTCTTAAAAAAAAAAAAAAAAAAAAAAACTATAGAGGTCATATCGATGTCAATATATATTTTTGTTTTTAATAACAGTGGGCCAAAGATAGATTTCTATGGAACTCCAGGAGTTTGATCACAAATCATTCCTGGCTTCCTGTTACTCAACATCTATGCATTTAGTGACCTAAGTACAGATGGCCAGGGTTGTCAGTTTTGAAATTAACCTTCGGTAAGGCACTATTATAAGTTTCTTAAATATCTAAATAAGACTATTACTGTTTTTCTCTGGTCTTACTTGCTCAACATCTAATGGAAAATATCCAGCAAGTGGGTAAGCGATGTATTGTGTCATCATAATCCAGGTTGGGAATCTGCAATTAATATGTATATTTTCAGGTAGTCAAGTATATCATTTGTTACTATCCCTTTAAGCAGTTTTACTACCATATTACACTTGTGATCCCTTTCTTAATTAGTTAAGTACAATTAGCCAGGTTCCATTGTTCAGGTATCCAAATTCTAAGAATGTATTGCATATCTATACCAAGAAGTATGTATTTCTTGCATCACTATAAAGCAAAAACCATCAGGACAGACTTGGAATTCGCAGTATTTACTAGATTATATACTTTTTATCCTCTGGTGCACATCCTTTTTGGGGGAACGTCACGGCACGTTGCTGTTATTTTCCCTTGCAAATATTGAGGTGAAATGGTTGCTTAATGTTTATGCCGCATCAAAGTTTGCGTCTTTTAGTGTTTACCTATTGAATAATTTAGCGTTCCATTGTTACCTTTGACTGTTATCCTACTATTCACATTGCTGAAGAACTGTTTGGGGCACTCCTTGGAGAGGTCTGCCTTTTTAGTTTTTTCATTCTACATTATGTCTTCTTCAAACAGTTTTACTCTCCTGTTTATAATTTGAAAAACTTAATATCTGTTTGTTTTATAGCTTTTTTCTGTCATTTTGTAGGCAGATTTTTTCGAATAGTTACGACTATACAGTATTTTTGGTGTTCCTTTTGGTTGAGGTGAGCCCAATCTGATGGGATTAGTGGGTGACGAACACAGCTTTTATAAACTGTTCCTTGATTGAGTAACAAGAGACATTAACAAGTCTCACCCTCAAGCTTCATCTGAATTTGTATTTCCCAAAAACCTTCAAAGTTGTTTGATTAAAATCTATTTTTCTACTTTGAGGATAATGAGATATTTATATTATACAATAGCAAGATGTATGGAGAGAGAAGAAATATGAATGTTACTTCCTGGGATTCTACAACATACAAACTGGTCAAATTTGCTTCTTCAGCGGAGAATACTTGATCTTTGATGATATTTCCGCTATACAAGTAATTTATCCATTGAGTCAAGCTGTTATAAGTAAAGTAAATAAGAAACTTGCATTCAATATCGGCAATTTTGTCTTCACAGTTCGTCAGGCAAATAAAGTTGTCTGAAATTGCCAATTGGTCTTACCGTCGACGATAGGATTCAGTTTTCTGTTTAGATACAGTTACCTAGACTGAGGTCAACACTAAAAATTCGTGTTCATACTAATTTTGCAGACTAGTCTCTATTGAATAGTCCAGTTTCTATGAACAATTTTATAGTCAGGCATTTCAGATAATATCTTAGCATGATAGGTTAAAACAATGTTTTACAATATAATTACTAATGGCACATGTATGTTTGCAGGTGACTGCAGAAATGGGTTAGCGATCCCAAGAGCGTGAAATTTCCTTTGTAATCGGACATAATATAACACTGCTTGCATTTTTTAGAGCGGACCTCATTCCACACCATCATTGCATGAATAATAAAAGTTCCTTCATGGGTTCATTCACTGACTGTCTTAGTTACGTCACACATACATCATAGATATGTCACAATACATCATAGTCTAAAATCTACCCACTAAACCCATATTGGTGAAGATAAAGTACATAGATACCTGATTGGTTTCATATCACGTATAGGCATAACCAGAGATGATATAAACTAAGAAATAAAGTTAGAAGACCCACTTGTGTAACAGCTACACTCAAGGCAAGACAAAACCAGCAAGACACTCACATTCCCAGGTAGTCGTGGTCCTCACACGTGACTTAGGCCAATACATAAGTTTGACACCTCATACTTAAAACCTGCCCTATACTCCAAATGACTTGTATTCTACATTCCTGTATTCATCGTTCCTGAATAACGATATTGTTCCTGAAATTCTATTTCATAAAACCGTTGGCCTGATTTATTATTTGTCGTTACTTACAATTATTGGTTTTGAGTGGTAGCAGAGATTACTAGAAGAACATACTAATTTATAACCCAAAATAATGTATATTATGGTGGCAGCGGTGGGATTGTAGCTCAGTCTACATTATTGACTCAGTTCTCAGTTATAGCTACTACATCAAATAAGCAAAGCCCAAAGTTAGATCATTTATTCTCTTTCGACTGTCCATTAAATAGCTCTACTTGATAGAGATCTGGCTTGTAGCATCTAGTTCTTAAAGACTTCAGTGTACTTGAAGGCAACAAAATTTCTTCAATTCTATATTTTCGTTCAGCTATTCTCCAAATGTGATAAATTCTTAAACAAGCTAGAAGAGTGTCTTATGATTAAGGTACATAAGTGAACAAGCATCCAGAGAATTATAGCAGTAATTACTAATCATTATGGAGCCTTTTGCCATTGTAGGTGTTGGTGAAATAAATTTTATATTTGTTTTCAGATAACGAAATGTAGAACCTAGCATTTGCAACAATAATTAGTATTAATTTAAAATGAATTCAGTCAGGTGAATTTTTTCTTTCATGAGTTATATATCGTGCAACTCATATATTAGTCTAGCAGTTCATTTACGTAACATTAATTTAAATCTGCAGTCATGTAGGACTTGCTAGAGAAAAAGGTATGATTTTAGTTTTTCCACCGTGCATTACTAGTGTTATTATTTATTCTACTTTGATTTTTTTGGGGGGTGACAGTATTATGAAAATGGTTAAAGTTATCTATTTATCAACTTCAATCGAGATTCCTTTAATTATAGAGATCCATTAATTGATTTGTACTTAGTTGTCAGCTCGGTGTGTTTTTAGAATTGCCTGATGTTGGTTGAGGATGGCTGCTTGTTGAAGCCGTAAATGTAAAAATAAGCATGGCCTTGTTCCGGTGTATTGATATACGCAAGTACACATACACGCGCGCACACACACATATAATTATATCCTCATGCTCTTTAGCCAATAGGAGTCCACTGCTGTACAAAGGCTTCCCTTAACCGTTTCCATGACTCTCGAGACTTGGCTAATCTTTGCCATTTTACCCCTACAGTTTTATCTATCTAATCTCTCTACCTTTTGCCTGGTCTTTTCCTGTTGCGCTTTCCTTCTCTGAGGGCCAATCAGTTCGTATTTTACTCTAACTATTGTCTTCTCTTCGTGCTACATGTCCTGCCCATCTCCACTTCTGCTCGTTTATCATTTATAGAATATCCCTGACTTTGGTTTGCTCTCCTACACATGATGCTCTCTTCTATCTCTAAGTGTTATTCCTACCATTGATCTTTCCATTGCTCTCTTTGCCCTCCTAAGCTTATTTTCTATTGTTATTGTTAATTTCCAAGTTTTGGATTCATAGATCATATGGTTGGTAGCATACTTTGGTTATAAACATTACGCTTGAGGCATATTGGTAGTATACTTTTCATGATGTTCCTTAGTCTGCCGAATGCTTTCCCTCTTAGAGTGATTTACCTTTTTATTCCATGTTCATTGTCTTTTGTTAGTTATCAATACTTGGCCAAGATAATTGTATTCCTCTACTTCTTTTAGCATTATGTTGTCAATCATAATTAGTCTACGCTGCACCTTGTCATTGTACAATCAAGGGCATAAATGGCGGTGCACCCATTTGAATCAGTATCGAACACAAACGAGACTATACAATACATTATAGCCCTTTAAAGGTTCAAATATTCGAGCTGGTATAACTTTATATGTGCAGAGAACTATACATAACTTTGGTTTTACTTCTGTTCATTTTTAGACCTACTTTGAGACTTTCTTTATTAAAATTATTGAGAATTTCTTGAAGCTTTTCTACTTAACCTCTTCTGTACCGGCAACGTCTCTTTTATTTGATTTCAGCATCATTTAGACGATTCTATGGAGCTTTGGTAGAATATATGGTAGCTAAAAGGATTACCTGATATAGTCTGTAGCCGTTTAATGGGTAGACATCCTTCCTAATCTGAATAAATAGTCTAATAGTTGCCAGAATATAATGATAAGTACATCACCGGTATAGAAGGGGTTAACCTGAAACTAAGACAATGTCATCTGCAAATCTGATATAGCTAAGTTATTACAGCTATAGCTAAGTTTCTACAGTTATTCTCTTTTCATGAACATTGTCTAAATACCCCTTCAAGACAGGCTGTGAACAGCTTGGGTGAGATTGTATCTCCCTGCCTCATTCCTTTCGCAATCATTATCGTCTCTGTGTCTTTGTATATCCGAACCACGGCAGTGCCTTTTATATATATATTCTGTAGGAGCTATATGTATGTTCCGTATATTCATTGTACATATAATACAATATATAATATCATGCTGAAGCCTGGGGATAATACAGCCACCAATGAGGTCCCCACCAGCACCACGGATACAAGCCGACAACCAGAAGCTAAGTGGCCAGCTCGACACCAGCAAGAACAAGAGAGTCTGCCCTTCCAGCTTACACTCTACGACCCTTGCAGCAGGGAGAAAACTGGAAGCTGGTGACATCAAATCTTCGCCCACTCACTGGGTAGATCATACAACTGGCAGGTTTTCTGACAGCTCATCTGCCATCTGCCCTGGAGATTTATCTGCCACCACTGGTCAAAATGGACCTAAGGACTGCTCAAGCCAGAGGAGTAAGGCCCTCTTCACCTCCAAGACGATGATCCAAGGAGGCACAAGAAATCCACAAAGGACAAAATGGAGGGACTGTTCAGCAGGTCCCCTACTCGGGA
This sequence comes from Paralithodes platypus, assembly GCA_032716605.1. Lineage (NCBI taxonomy): Eukaryota > Metazoa > Arthropoda > Malacostraca > Decapoda > Lithodidae > Paralithodes > Paralithodes platypus. Next base: position 29,891,962 of record CM064523.1, read on the forward strand.
AACAAACAGTTCAGTTATACTTGCTGTTTGGGAGGGTTTCAGTAACACTTGTTATGTCTTCCCCCCTGACTTCATCAACTCTTGCTCATTCCCCACCTCTTTCAGTAACATCTGTGAAGCCAGAGAGTTCAGTTACACTTGCTCTTCCAAGTTTAGCAACCCTTGCTCGGATATCACCTCATTCAGTAACATTTGCCATCAGCCTGCAGAATATTTCCAAAGTCTGGAGATCAGTTACACTTGCTCCCCCACCGATTTCAGCAACTGTTGCCAAATTCCGACCTCATTCAGTTTCACTTGTGCCAGAGAGTCTAGTAAAACTTGTTATCCCAAACCAAAGAAAATGAAACAAGCCAACCGGTAGTCCCACGCCCGGCACCACCACCCCGAAATGAGGGAGAATAATAATAAGAAGAAGAAGATGAAAAGGCAGAGTTCCCGTACCTCCAAGAAGAAGACTAGAAAAGACGCTACCATCCCTGAGAGCCCGGGGAATACTATTCAATAAACCACATTGATACATCACTAATTTTGTTTCTGGCTAACAAAGTCCATTCTTGTTATTCAACGTAATCAAAATAACGCCCACATGCTATCCTGTAATTCTTGCAAATGTTTACAGATATTTTAAACTCGTGAGAGATTCTGCTAACAGCCCCAAAATATCTTTAGCCTTTCAATTATTTTGGCCCCACAACATTTAATCGTACAGACTTGCTATCTTTTCTTGTTACTTAGTACATGGCCAATACTTGCATAAATATTGTTAACATTCGTAAATCCTCTCGGGTTCTATTTTGTTCTGTATATAAACTGTATTGTTACTTATTCTGCCAAGACCTTTATATATATATATATATATATATATAGAGTATATATATATATATATATATATATATATATATACAGTATATATATATATATATATATATATATATATATATATATACTGTATATATATACTGTATATATATATATATATATATATATATATAGATATACTGTATATATACTGTATATATATAGAGCGAGGGTCCGAGTGCGGGGAATGAGACTGTGAAGCGCAGAGGCGAGGCGGCTTCAGAGATGGAGTTGCTTCGAGCCGTGAAGCTTCGCATGTTTCTCTCCCTAGACTGGAGCAAGACCTCACAGGCCTCACCGTGTTCAGCGGTAGAGTGTAAAGGCTATCAGCCTACACCCGAGAGGGAGTAGATGGAATATAGAAAAAAACAAAATATATATATATATACCGTATATATATATACAGGTATATATATATACAGTATATATATATATATATATATATATATATATATATATATATATATATATATATATATGTTTCTAGTCTCTCAGTGGGGATCGAACCAACGACCATCAGAACGATAGCCGACGCTTTATTAAATTAATTGATTAAAGCGTCGGCTATCGTTCTGATGGTCGATGGTTCGATCCCCACTGAGAGACTAGAAACATTTAGTGGCTCACGTGTATTTGTGATATATTCTCATATATATATATATATATATATATATATATGATTTAATAGATGTCATTACTCTTCCACGGGCCACGACAGCAGACCAAAACGACCATGGACCAACACGGCAACAAATCAAATAACCCATGTAATTGCATGTATCGGTCAACCACCAAAACGGTTACGAACCAAGATGGCTACAGACCAAAACAGCTGCCTGGCCTATACCGATCAAATTCATATGACCGATTAGCTGTACCACTGACCAAATTGGCCGTGTACCAATACAACCACGGACCCAATCTGCCGCTTACCAAAACAACCTCGGCCTGGAACAGGACGAATTATAATGACACTTACTCTGGTTAGCTGGGATAGAGGAGATAAACTTATGTTTTACCGAGCACCCTAAGTTAGACCTGCTGCGGTTACAGAGTACGTACAGTCGGCCTACTAAGTGTTGTCTCAGCACCAATTATGTTTTGATCAATAATTGGTATCAGCAATACTTACACATTATTTCTTCTTTTTGAGTGAGATACACAAACATATGCCTACACTTACCCACCCTATATAACATCTGACAGACATTAATACAGCACAGAGCGAGCCAAACGTAAAGACAGCTGATACATGACTTAGTAGCGCCACTGTACATGACAACAGTTATTCTAGCCTCAAAAATAATGTTCAATAAGTACTTCTCACCAAACACTAACCTTAACAAGCCAGAACTAAGGATTTCATCTTCTACACAGGGATACAATGGTCCGGAAATGGTTCAATGAAGGCAGATGTTAAAAATGAGACAGAATCGACAGAAATACCCACAAACAGTTCTGACTATACCTAGGGAAAACATTATCCTTACTGTAACAGCGACGTTTGCTATATTTTACCCTAGAGCTTAGGAAGGATCTGTGGTAGCTAGAAGGTTTGATTGAGATCCTCCGAAGCCTAATAATTGCTAGAGATCCTTCCTTAACTAAGTACAATCGATTAGTAGTAGTCAGAGTAAAATACAAAGAATATCGACGGTACGTCAGAAGGGCTTAAATCCATTGAGCCTGCCCTAGGTGGCAAGGTTGTTTGTGGAATGGTAATGGACTGTTGAAGTGGGTGTGAGTGTTATGTCGAACAAATGTAGTCAGCTCGTTCATGTTGATATGCAAGCAACTAAATTAAATAATAGTAAGAGGTAGGATAAAAGCCGGACAGTTAGGAAGACTTACAGAAAGAAAATAGATAGAGAGGACTAAGGGGGGGGGGGGGGGGGACATGAAAGGGGTGTAGATAAAGAGAGGGGGGAGTGGTGGTGGTGAGACGGTATCTGTCCTACACATTCTGAAGATAACCTGCCTGTCAGCGGCCTTGTCCTGGCAGGTGGGGGGGTGGGAGGGAGTTACTAGGAGTTACAAAGATGAACAGTCAGCATTTCAAATACCTTAATGTTCATTCCAAGGAAGTCTTTTGAAAGTGGAAGTTAAAGACACTATGCACAGTATATATTGTAGATGCATAACGTAATAACAACATTGATTTGCTGTGCAATATTATATATACCTCGTCTTATCCTGCTCGACTGCATGACTAATTACAACCTCTGATTTGGCTTTTATATTAAGTTTAAGTATTTTTTAATCAAGTGGTAAACTTATGGAATGGACTACCGGGTAGTGTCATTAAGTGTAGTACTGTTCAAACTTTCAAAAATCGTCCAGACTAATATCTCGCTCCTAACACCCGATTAACTGCGTTTACAAATGAATAGAACCACTTTTTACTGTGCTATCTTTTCCTGTTTTTACATAGGATCGATAATTTAATGACAAGCAGCCTCGTACGGATCAGTATATCTGTTGTTGCTTGTTTACCTTTGTACTCCCTTGTAACAAACCACATTCACATCCCAGCCTATCCAACGGTACGATACTATTCCACATTCATCTGACACACTACTGCACAACAATTAGCCATATTCGTATTACACTTAACTCTATCTTGATATCGTGGCGGTACTTAGTAAAAAGGTACAAACAGACATTTTTGGAGATTATGGTCGAGAGGATATTTTATCACTGCTTGTTTTCTAATTCATTATCTATATATCTATCTACTGCCGGACGCCGTGATCTTCGAAGGGGTGGCCACGAAAGAATCGCCCACATGCACCTCTGTCCTCAGTCAGTGGATGACCCTCCTCCCACCCAGCACCGCTTTTTCGCATATACTGTACTTCTTAACTCCATCCTTCCACCTCTCTCTCAGTTTACCTCTCCCTCTTTGTCCTTCCACTTCACTCTCGTACACTCTCTTAAGTCCCTTTCACACAGTCAAGAACGCAATACAACATACTTGCGCATCCGTGTTAGGCCTTTGTCTTGAGAAATGTGGCCCCGACTGCAGTTTTGTTACGCATTCAGCAAACAATAACCGCATACAACCGACCGAGAACCGTCCGACAACCGACCATCGTAAGCATATCACTGACCATGAACCGACTGCTGAAAATTTGAATTTAACAGTAATTTCCGGAAGTCGACCGACACCGACCAATCACGACCGATTCAGACCGACAACTGACCACAAAAGAACCACCGACCATATGCGGCTGCGGACCTATGCGTCCCTATGCAGTTGTATGCGGGATGGTCGTGCTACACCCAGACTGGCACGGTATATTCCCGATCACTACCGTATGTTGCAGACCGACTTCAGACAGCATCTGCATGTTCACGACTATAAACCATATTTTTTTTTTTTCTATGTGATTGAGGGAGGCAAAAGGCAGAACTGCCTATAGCAAGTGCCTCCCCCATAGTTGAAAGAGTGACAGGGCCAAAATCAAGGGACGTTCGAGCCAAAATGCCTGGACACACAGAGTTTGAAGCAATTTAAGTCATAGGAAGAGGGAAAGGCTGATTGCAGACCACCAATCGCATGCGGCTTCAAATTTTGAGCTGGCTCAACCTTTTGGGGCTCGCCCACGCATGTCCACACATGCAGCTTACTGCCGCCGACCATCTACAACCTTTGACCGCATCTCACAGACCACCTTGCCGACCATACCCCAAATGTGTGTTCGCCGTTATGTGGCATTGCGTTCTTGACTGTGTGAAAGGGCTTTTAGTCATTCTCTCGCTTCCCATACATTCCACATGGCCGAACCTTCTCAAGGTGATCCTTTTCTCACTTTCCAGCACATCTACATACACACCACACCGCTCTTGTACGTCCTCATTCGTCTGTCTATCCCTCCATGTAACTCCGAAAGCACTTCTCAAGGAACTCTTTTCCACCCTTTTACTCTTGGTTTGTGTCTTTCCAACAACGTCCATGCTTCACTCCCGTACGTCAATGTCGGGATTACCACACTATCATGCAAGGACTTATTTACTTCCATGCTGACCACCCTATTTCTTGTTACTGCTTTCAACGTTCCTTCAACCCTCTTCCCCTGTTGCAATCTCTCCCGCACTTCTTCATCTATACTCCCATCTTTACTCAACACACTGCCCAAATACTTAAATGACCTGACAAAAATTGATTTGCAGAAACATGTAAATTTCCGTAGATTGCTGTTACGACCACGATACACTGACAAACTTTTGAGGGGCTGCTCTGTTAAGAAGGTGCAATCCATACCTCCTGTCGGCATCACTTCTTCTTCTGACAAAGCTGAACTCTTCGCTAACACTTTCGTTAAAAACTCCACTTTAGATGATTCTGATGGTATTCCTCCCTCTCCAGCCTCCACCCCCTCTCTTCTACTTATGCCTAACATCATAATCTCTTCCAAGGATGTACTTTCCACCCTCTCTGGGATTAATCCTAAGAAATTGCACGGACCGGACGGTGTTCCTCCTATTGTACTAAAAAACTATGCTTCCATGCCGACTCCCTGCCTAGGCAAACTCTTTCGTCTCTGTCTCTCCTTTAACGTCTTCCCTTCTTGCTGGAAGTTTGCTCTCATCCAACCTGTCCCAAAGAAGGGTGACCGCTGTCAACCCTCCAAGTATCGTCCAATTGCTCTCGTTTCTTGCATCTCTAAAGTAATTGAAACTATTTTTACCTCAAAATTTCTTAAGCATTTATCTTCCCATAACCTACTCTCAGACCACCAGTAAGGCTCTACTGGTGATCTTCTATCTTATCTTACTAACTCTTGATCATCCTCCATTCGGGACTTCGGTGAGACTTTTTCTGTTGCATAAGATATATTGAAGGCCTTCTATAGAGTCTGACACAAATCCCTTTTTACCAAACTACCCTCCTATGGTTTCTATCCCTCCATCTGTGCCTTTGTCTCTAATTTCCTTTCCAGCTGTTCCATAGCTGTGGTTTTGGATGGCCACCGTTCACTTCCTCAACCTATCAACTCCAGTGTTCCTCAGGGTTCTGTCCTATCTCCCCATTCACTCATATGCTGACGACTCCACATTACACTATTCAACTAGTCTTCCACAAAAACACTCAGCAGGAATTCCAAAACTTATGTAAGGAGGCCATAACGTTTACGTTTACGTTGAGGGACCCGCAGAGGGCTGCTCTCGGGCGGCATGATATTCGGGGTTTGTGCTTTTTAGGACTAATGGTTGGGGACAGGATCAGGATTAGGGATGTAATGATTGGTGATCCTAGTTCTAAATGAATCAAGGGTGGGGCTATTAACTACATGAGATGGGAGGTGATTCCACTCTTGGATGCTGTGGGGAAAAAAATATTTGTCTAAATATGTCCATGCTTGCCTGATATGTGTGGTATTTTAGGTTGTGGCTGCGTCTCGTAAATCGTATACTTGTAGGGTGTAAATATATATCTTTGTCTATGTCTACTAAGTTGTTGGTGATTTTATATAACATCTGTTGTCTGTGCATTTGTCTTCTTGTTGCAAGTGGGTCGAGTTTAATGTCTGGTTTGAGCAAAGTGACAGATGTAGTGTGTCTGTAATCACGTCTGATCCATCTTGCAGCTTTGTTTTGTATGGCCTCTAATTTATTTATATTGTTGTGAGTGTGTGGATCCTAGACGGTGTCGCAGTATTCTAAGTGTGGCCGAACAAGTGTTTTAAATGCTAGAATTTTTATGTTTGCGTTACACTTGGTGAGATTCCTGCGCAGAAAGCCCAGGGCCCTATTAGTCTTTGCTCTGACGCTGCTAACGTGAGTGGTCCACCTCATGTCCGCTGAGATGTGGACCCCCAAATATTTGTGGGAGGGAACAGTATCCAAAAATGTGCTATGGAGTTTGTAGGAGAATGGGATGATTTTATTTGAACGGGTGAAACAGATATGGTGACATTTGTCCGGTCTAAATGTCATCTGCCACTTGGCTTCCCACTCTTCAAGCGCAGTTAAGTCGTCCTGTAGTCGAAGGCAATCGTCCCTATTAGTAATTGGTCTATAAACTAAGCTATCATCTGCGAAAAGTCTAGTAGTAGAAGAAAGCGATAGTGGGAGGTCATTTATGTATGAAAGGAAAAGTAGGGGACCCAGGACAGTGCCTTGTGGGACCCCAGAAGTTACAGAGACAGTGGAAGAATGAGAACCCTCGAGAACAACGCGTTGATCCCGATTGGTCAAGAAAGTCTTAATCCAGTGAAGAAGTGGTCCTCGGATGCCATAATAATCTAACTTAGCTAACAGTCTTTGGTGAGGGACTTTGTCGCAGGCTTTGGCAAAGTCTAGTACTATGGCGTCAACTTGTCGAATTTTGAGGTCGTTAAGGGTTTGGGAAATGTCATGTGTGGTCACAAATAGTTGTGTCTCGCACGACCGTTTGGGCCGGAAGCCGTGCTGTGCGTCAGTCAGTATATTTTGCCTATCTAGATGGTCCATTAAATGTCGGTGGATGATATGTTCTAAAATTTTGCAAGGAACTGAGGTAATCGAAACAGGTCATTAGTTAACAGGGAGGGTTCCGTCTCCGGATTTGAAAATAGGAGTAACATTTGCCAATAGCCAGTCATGGGGAAGTTCTCTGGTGTCAATGGTCTGTGAGAATATAACCTGCAGGATAGGGGCAAGAATGGCAGCATTCGCCTTGAGTATCCTGCAGGGTATATTGTCTGGTCCAGTCGCTTTGTTGATGTCTATCTCAGATAAGAGTTTCTCGATTCCCCGGGTATGTATAGTCAGTGGAAGTATAGGTGGGTGTGGTGATGGTGACAGTTCCGGCATGTTTGCTTGTTCTTGTGTAAAAACTGACTGGAACTGCGAATTAACCCTCTCCGACATATGACGCGATTTTGAGCCTATTAGGGATACTTTAAAACCTTTGTTACTATCAGGGGTATTTAGAAACCTGTAGTTTAGTTACTTCAACCTCTGCAGTTGTCTTTGAGTTAGCTGTGGGCAGAAAACTAATTTTGGAGAGGTAATTATAAGAGTGAGAGAACTCTATTTCTTATTGTTAATCTGTCAACCTCTGCGTCATATGAGTCTGAAAGGGTTAAGTGCATGTGCTTTGTCCTGTGGAAGTGTGACCAGAGAATCGTTATGTAATAATGTTGTTATGCCAGTCGAGTCTTGTTTGCGCGCTTTGACGAAGCTGTAGAATTTTTTGTGGTTTTGCATGTTGTTTGTGAGGAAAGTGGTTGTGTAATTAGTTTCTGCTTGTTTGATTTCTTTTTGTAATGTTTTTTGTCTGTTTTTGTAATGATCCCAGTGTTCTGTATCGTTGTAACGTTTAGCTGTCTTGTATGCTTTAATCTTGTTTCTATGTAGTCTTCGTAACTGTCTATTAAACCATGGTGGTGACTGGTTCCGCGTAACGGTTTTCTTGGGTATGTGCTTGTCCATTGTGTCATGTATGAAGTCGCGAAGTCTGGTCCAATTTAGCTCAACAGAATTGGCCATTGGGTCATTGTCGAGGAATGTGTCTCTAAAGTCAGCTAAGTCTACCGAGATGGCTCCCATGTCAGCTCTGTTGTATTGGTAGATTTTCCTGGATGTTTGGTTTTATGTTTGCGTCTACAAGTATCATGTCGTGGTCACTAAGCCCTGGTAAAACCTGTGTTCGTGTAATTAAAGAGGTGTTGTTCGTAAGGAACACGTCTAATATGTTAGATGTGACCCCGAGTCTTATGTTAGGGTTGTTTCTAGCTACGCTAATTTGTGTACGTGTTGGTCCGAGTACTGGTTGTGAGAGTGAATGGGTGGTGATTATGTCAATGAATTTTTCGTGTAATGATCTCCTGTCGGTCTGTGGTAGTATTAGGTCGCCTTCATGGTCACTATTCTCTGTTGTCGCGTAAGCTGTCCAGTTAATGTTTGGTAAGTTGAAGTCTCCAGCCAACCATATGTTCTTGGAGGGATCAATTTTAGATAAAGATTCGTCAAGGGACTGCAGGTAATCTACGTTACTGTTAGGGGGCCGGTAAAATGATCCTATATAAAGTGTCCTGCAGCCCTGTATCTGTGTTTTAATCCATAAAATTTCTGTGTCCGCACTAAGTTCGGTGGCTGGTGTTACGACTAGTCCCGGCTTCGTCGCTATCATGACCCCACCGTGGTCTCCGTTCTGTCTGTCTTTTCTATGTAAAGTCATGGTATAGGGACTGTCCGTCCCTACCTATCTTTCTATCTTCTGATCTCTCTACCATCTATAATTGGGGCAGAGAAATACTTGTTACCTTTAATGCTTCCAAAACTCAATTTCTCCATCTGTCTACTCGTCGCCCCCTTCCAGAAAGCTATGACTTACTCTTCAACAACATTCAAATTAACCCTTCATCTTCTCTTAATCTTCGTGGTGTCTCTTTTTCTTTTGATCTCTCTTGGAAAGATCATATTACCACTCTTGCTAAAACAGACTCCCAGAAGCTGGGTGTGCTCAACCGCCTCCAGGGGTTCTTTTCCCTTGCACAGCTTCTTGCTGTGTACAGGGGCACAGTCTGTCCATGTATTGAGTATTGTTCATGCGTGTGCGGAGGATCCTCTGACACAGCACTTCTAGACTAAGTAGAAAAGAAAGCCTTCCGTCTCATTAACTCACGTCCACTCACCAATTATCTGCAGTCTCTCTCTCTTCGCCGCAATGTTGCATCTCTCTCAATATTCTACCGCTATTACAATAATCAGTGTTCCTCAGAGCTGTCTCAGTGTATACCACCTCCTCTTCGTAGAGCATGTAGCACCCGTCTTGCAACACAATCCTACCCGTACTCTGTGCAACTCTCCAACCCAAGAGTGAAAGGTTATTCTCAATCTTTCTTCTATTCAACAGCTGAGCTCTGGAACTCTCTCCCAGAATCAGTCTTTCCCTCTTCCTATGACTTAAATTGCTTCAAACTCCGTGTGTCCAGGCATTTTGGCTCGAATGTCCCTTGATTTTGGCCTTGTGATCACTCTTTCAACTCTGGGGGAGGCACTCGCCAAAGGCAGTTTTGCTTTTTGTCTCCCTCACTCACATAGAAAAAATAACATGAACGAAATAATTACATATCTTACAGAGTTACAGGAACGCTCACAAACACAGCCACTCCAATTATAATGTTTATTTCCAGCTGACGGTAAATTGCCATGTCTCCATCTTGATTACTCAACTATTACGAAGATTTATTTACATGATGCAGAGACAGTAGTTTCATATTGTTCCATCAAGTATCGATGAATCAGCTGCTAAGGGACTCAATTTACCGCCAGCTGTAAATTAACAGACTATAGTAGCATTGAACACGCACCTCATACTCTACACACAAGCTATTCAGAGCTGTAGCAATAGGCTAAACAAATATCCTGTCTGGGTTCTTTTGTGAGAATCAATTAACAAAGTCCATAATGTGAATCAAATCGTTTGGACGAAGGTAAAAATGACGAAAAGATAGGCAGGAAAACGTACATCTAACTGCAAGTGTTAACTTGTCGGCTGATTTTCAGTCAGTTATTTAGGTGTTACGTGTTGCAAAACAAATCCCAATTATCACTAAAGTATCTTTTAATATTGACATTTGTTTGCAGATCCTATAATTCTGTATGTCTATATATACTTTTAGGAATGATCAAAATATATTTTTTTAAAGGTAATGTTGCACGAGCAGTTTTTTATGCGCATTTTGTAAGTTCACCACAATTTCGCTGACTTAACCTTCAGTTACCTTATACTGTATATATATATGTGCGATTTTCATAATTTTAGATACCAACTTATTACTAAAAATCAATTAATCGACCTTTGTGCCTAAATTCAGTGTTTAATAAACAAAAATCAGAAGCTGTTGATAGTCCTATATTGGCTAGTCAAATCTCCGGAGAATGGTTCGTGTGACGCCACCTTAATCTGCCCACAAAGGAAGATGCCAGGTGTGAAAATCATATTTTGTAGTTACTGAAACGAAAAACATGTTTGCAAATATGGCCCTATGTTGCATGCATAAGTGTCGTCAAACGGACTAGTAGAATTCTTCATTCTCTAGCATTCAATAAAATCGTTTAATGTTAGCCTAAATATAGTAAAAACAAGATGTCATCTTACTGGAAGAGCTACTTGTAGTATATTTTAAACTCGTTGATTATGAGATGCTTCTGCTAAACTAAATAATATCGTTCTTTGAATACAACAATATATATATTAAAGACACAGCCGCTCTGAAGGACTTGAAGCCAGTAATACGCGAAGACTTTCATCAGAAGCTGGTATGTCTAAGTGATCAGATTAACCCTTTCAGTACAATTATTAAGTATTTTTGGCAAAACAAATTTCACTCTAAAAATTACCAACACAAAATTAAAATCAATTATTTACAATTGATATATCATAACTAATGTATTTTTAGTATTAGATGAGTGTGGTAGACCGTTCATCCTACTGGACACGTGTTCTTAAGGTCCAGAGTTCAAATATCGATGCATCAATGGAAAGATATTATTGGGAGGGAATTTGTACTGTATTTGGTTTCAATGCATTAGCACAAAGTTAACCGGCCGCCATATACTGTATATGCCCTAGCTGTTTCCATATACAGGGTGTCCCAGGAGGAAAGCGCATACCTTTGGGAATAGATAAAACAAGGTATGCTAAGCCCAAAATGTTCTGTAAGCTATATTCCAAATCTCAAACGGTATAGATATAGAGATATTGCATGTTGAACATCGTATTGTCCTATGTATACTCGACCAAAAAACAATCTTTACACTAACGCTCTAAACATTCTGGAAGTGGATCGAAATCTTATGATAATACCTCACAGACGTATGTTTCACCCGATTCATTCCGTTCACACTAGATTATTTACAGCTCACCAGTGTAAAGATTGTTTTTTGGTCGTGTGTACTTCACCATAAGGCTGTCGTGGCTGTCCTAGTGCTTACCACACCTCCATCTAACTGCAATTATTTTACCATGTTATTATACAGATAAGTGAGGAAAAGATATGCTGAGTATTTTGAATCTTTGCTAAATGCAAGAGATGGAAGAGAAGCAGTGATTGAAGCAGAGGTTGATGGAGATAGGTTACCCAGGCCACCCAGGTGGCAGTAAATGAATTAAAGGATTGAGGAAAATGAGGTGAAAGAAGCAGTGATACAAATGCGAGCGGGAAAAGCAGAAGGTTTGGATGGTATTGCTCTGGAGTGTATAAGGAAGGGTGGAGATGTGATAATAGATTGGCTGGTGAGACTATTCAATGTGTGCTTTGCTGTGTCAATGGTACTGTACCAATACACTGGAGGAGTGCATGTATTGTGCCGTTGTACAAGGGGAAGGGAGATCGTGGTCCAGAGGCCTCGTTGCATCAGCAGGATGGTGTCTTGTAAATCTGATGTTGCACACTCATGGGCCAGCCACACATTAGGCCAGCGTCTGCTTTCCACAGTTGCACAGCAGGGGACAGTTGTCCAGAGGGGACATCTGATGGCCTAACTCTGTGCCCTCTCATAATGCGGTTTCGACTTGCTCGGGTTGCCTTCTGCACCATGTGTTACACGGACGGAGCCTCTCAATGTCCTAGGAGTTATCCTTCACTTTCAAGCTACAGGCTTCGTCTTCTTCCCTCCACTCTCTCAGGGTTGTAGTTAGGCTGGCCTTGCAGTCCTCTAGTTTCAGGAAAAGGGCATCAGGGAATGGGGTAATTAACCTTCTCAGGTCTTGCAACTCTTTGTAGAGACTACGATAGACAGCAGCAACAATAGTTTGTACATTTTGGAATTTAGTTTCAGGCTCATGGTCAGGGGTCGTGGAAGATTGTGGCGATAGTGGCGGGGAGACAGGGAGGTGAGCCTGCTGTAGATGTAGCTTTATGTGCCTAATGAGTCTGTAATAGCATATACCTTCTTACTATATATGTCATTAAGTGCTGAAATATATAGGAGGGGAGAGAAAAAATCCGTTAAGAAATAATAAAAACTACCTATAAATGACTCCGTGGTAATTTTTTGCACCTCGTCTGACCTCTTTCGCAATGCAAATCAGTCTACAGTGGCGCCACACCCGTCCTTTTTCGTATTTTTTTGTCTTCAGGAACCCATTAGCTTGCGATATTCAATAACCTCACATTCAGCATTCAATCATCTGCCCCCACGATTCCCACCACCACCCACACCATCGTTTCTACCGTCAGTTGAGTTATGCATTCCTTGCATACTGGTTGTCGTCCTTCTTCTGACCTTTTAGGACGGACAGTGATTTTAGCAACTAATTCTATTTTTGTTCTTGTTTTTCCTTCATATAAAGTGTCTTTTTGTAGTGATGAGTAGCTGAAATGAGTATTTTACCCATCATCCAACAATCTTAAAACACGGCCCCCACTAGGGGGGAGGGCTATCAAGATCAGGCTCGTGTATCCAACGGCAAGCTGTTTTCCTCCCCTTACTGACCTAAAAAATAATGTTGACAATTAGTCACAGGGGGTGGGGTGAGGGGGACCCCTCATGCATCCCATGCCGACTTGTTTAAATCATTTTTTTTTCTTTTACTTTGGAAAATCAAAGCCAACTAATGCCAAAAGTTGACTCGAGTTTTTCCATTTATGGGTTGCCGGTATTTGAAAACAGGACAACCCGAGCCAGGTTTTATTCTAAATATCCTATTCTCCTCTTTTTCCAACTTTAGCCTCACATTTTCCCTGATCTTCATAGCCCTCCCCAATAGTGGGGTTGGGGGGCCGTGTTTTTAGATAAAGATACTGATAGTTTCATTTAATCCATCCACTAGTTTCTGAGAACTCCTGCTTTCCAACTGACAGGCAGACAACATAAAGAACAGCGATGAGCTAATAATATCCGCGAACTTCGTTTGGTGAAAATGCTAGTGAGAATCGATAATATGATCCCAAAACATATATTTTTTTTTTCTTTTTCGAAAATGTATGTAAAATTGAAGACTAAATGTACTACCAGTTTTGTTACTGGTTATGACTGTGCTCAATGCTGTACACACTACACACACAATTCACTATGTACAGTAGTTATCAGTACCAAAGTAAACGAGCTCCAAAACAGTTTTGCAAGACAAAACTGCTACTGTGACACACTTTATACCTTTGGCTCTAAGTTACAAGTCGGCCACAATGTCTTCTAATAATCCTGAAATAAATAAATGAATATTTTTAATCTTCAATAATTTTCGTTCTAAACATTAATCACCCCCAGCTATGGGGTATGTGCCCTGCTTGAGTAAATACATATATACATACATAATTGTAATCTTCCCGATATTCAAACCCATTACACCTAATACAGAGCTTAAACGCTCTAACTAGTACACCACTAAGACAATTAAAGGTTCAGTATCTGACCACGATGAATATCCATTTATCGAATACTGGATATCTATCTAATCATGTACTGGAACCAACTGCACCATGAATAGCGTAATGCTTATGAAAGGAAAGATAAATTAATGCGGCACAAATCTCAAAGGACCTGACAACGCAACACAGTGTTCCTGAACCAATAAAACCAACTTATTCAATTGTTGTTCTTAACATCAATCACCAACAAATTAAATTAATGAAAACATACGATCCTCCTGGGATTCGAACCTAGGACACTTTAATCTATTTTCTGTTCATTATAACAAAGCACGTATTGAATTGTATTGAGAGAGAGAGAGAGAGAGAAAGAGAGAGAGAGAGAGAGCGATAGGTAGAGAGAAGAGAGACAAAGGGAGATAGAATCCTTGGCATGTGGACCGGACGACTTCTGAAATCAAAGTAGAGAAACGTTCCCAGGCTATAACTACCCACCTCCCCTCTACCCCCTCCTTATCTTTCTATCCTCTCTTCTGTTTTATATTCTTCTTTATCTTGTATCTGTATCCCCTTACTTTTTTGTATTTTCTTGTCTCTTTGATTTCTTCTTTTCTTCTCTCCACTGTTCTTAGTTCTTTATTTATCTCCTAACTTTTTTCAAATTTTCACTGTAACGTGTTCCTTGCTGACTATTTTATCTACTGTATATTGTTCACCCTACTCCATTTTTATCTTATCTTCTCTCCTCCCTAGTTTACTTTTTCAGATCTCCACTGTTCCGTTCTGCCAGAGCTATGACTATTGACATAAACAATACGCAACACCTAGGATATGCACATTCTACCACGATTTCTTTTGATTATTCATGGTTTTTATGATACGGAATATGACTACACTAAGTGCTTATATAGTATGGAAGTCATGATAAAAACTACAAACATAATTATATGTTGATAAATTATTATAAGAAAAAGGCGCGAAAATACCTGCTGACTTTGTATTGTTAACATACTGTATGTTACATTTAAGTATGGGTGGCTGTAAAATACCTGCTGACTTT
The DNA here is from genome assembly GCA_032716605.1 of Paralithodes platypus. Lineage (NCBI taxonomy): Eukaryota > Metazoa > Arthropoda > Malacostraca > Decapoda > Lithodidae > Paralithodes > Paralithodes platypus. The sequence goes on from CM064523.1 coordinate 29,907,190, forward strand.
GTATTGTTAACATACTGTATGTTACATATAAGTATGGGTGGCTGTAAAATATATTAAATATCAGTATATAAAGACTAGAGTATGCGTCCACTACATACATGTTAACAACACCACTTATAATAAAGAATTGTTGAAGGAGAGGGAGGGTGGAGTGCTCCGCGATGTCACCAATTTCCCACAATGCACCGAGGTAAACAATACATTCAACGCCTCTGTCGGCCACTTTAGGAATATGTTGGTAGGGAGAATTCTTGTTTCCCTTTTGTCTTCCTTTATCTACCTTGGTCAAATCATGAAAATAGCCACTGGAGCTTCATTGAACGTAGCCTTGTTGCTGCCACTGCCAAAGTCTGTGGCAAAACTAAGGGTCCCCCCAGGCATAAGATTTCCTGGTGGTGGAATGACAAGGTTGAAAATGCAATAAAGGAAAAAAGAAGATGCTTCAAAGCATGGAAGAAAGAAGGCAGCAGGGAGGATATCTGGCAGCTAAGCAAATTGCCAAAAAAGAAGATATACAAGGCAAAGAAAATCATACAGGACATGGTCATTAACCAAGTATGTAACACAGATTATCCCAATTGAATCTTCAACGTAGCTAAGCGAGTTAGGATGATAGTAGATATACTGTAGGAGAACAGTGTGTCAGGAATGATAATGGGCAATTGTTTATCCAGAGGAAGAAATCAGAGAAACTTGAAAGGTACACTACGAACGATTACTCAACCTGGAGTTTGAGTAGAATAGAGAGCAGCTTAGTAACGAAAATCTAATTCTTAACCCCCCCCCCCTTTGATAGCGCAAGTTGTTGTGAGGAGCGCAATAAATAAGTTGAAGGATGGGAAAGCTGCAGGGTGCTCTGGCATTGTCACTGAGATGATAAATGCCTTAGGTGACATAGGACTGAGATTGTCCACTAAGCTAATAAACTTCATTATTAGAGAGGAGAGAATCCCAGATCTTTGGCATAAAACTAGGGGACTCAAAATGCTTGACCAAGTCATGAAAGTCTGAGAGAGAGCCATTGAAGGAATGAGGTATGATCAGGGAGAACATTTCTGTTGATGATATGCATTGTGGTATTATGCCAGTACAATCGATGCTATCTTAATAGTAAGGTAGCTGCAAGAGACATTTACTTAACCCAAGAACTCCGAGGATCCTTCCGGATTGTTTTACTGGGTGAATGAGACGTTCTCTGATACTTAAAAAGGGAAGTAAATAAACAAATAAATAAACAAAAATACAATGCACCAGTGCTGGGGAAGTGGATGCAATATATGTTTAGGTGGCATCTCTCCTTACCACCACCTTCTCTCTTCCCCTTGCATGTGTCTCCCCCCCCCCTCCCCCCCCCCTCCCTTTCACCCCCTTTTCTCCTTCAACTTCCCCCCTGCTCCTTTATTCTACTTTTTCCCTCCCCCACTCCCTATACTTCCTCCCTCCTGCCTCAAATAAGTTCAGTCACCCCTTCTACACCTACCCTACCTCTCTTACGGTCATGTGCGAGAGAGCGACAAGACCGAGTCAGTGTGGTGAGAGCCTCCAGAGAGAGAGAGTCCATGCTGCTCTTCCGCCTATGCACCCAATACCATCCTGTCACAATAATACAATCTTTCACTGGATATTTGCTCTTTATACTTATTTTCTGGTTCTTCAATGTTCACATGTTCAATATACAAGGAAAATATGCACATTAGGGCAGTGATATTGCATTATATGGTAAATATAATTGGTTTTGCCGAATTGAAGCTAAATCTGTCGCACTGGTGGACCTGGAATACACTGGCCTCCCACAGTCCTCAGGTTAAAGATAGGGATCTGTATCTTGTGTTTGTAGACCTTGTCGCCTTTGAAAGGGTGTTCTGGGATGATGTGCCGTGGGCAAAGATAAAACTTGCCGTGGAGGAGTGGCTGGTGAGTGTGATAATGAAGATGTACGAGGACTCCTGAATGGCAGTGAGGGCAAAAGGTGTTCTGAGTGAGGAATTTACAGTTCGCGTCGGAGTCCACCAGGGATCTTTGTGAAGCCCTCTCCTTTTTTTTATGGTTCTTGAGGCACTATCTGGTGATTTCGTAGTTGGGCTCCCATGGGAACTTCTATATGCAGACAACCTAGTATTTATTACAGAAAATAAGCAGGATGCTGAGGCCAAGTTCAGAAGATGGAGAGAGGGCATGGCAAGTAAATGACTAAGAATTAATATAATTTAAACCAAAGTACAAAGCAGTAGATTGGGGCTTGAAAATGTAGACACAAGTTGAGTATACCCATGTGTAGAATAGTCAGAGCTGTTGGGGATATTTTGGTTCAGATTCTTCCAAAAGCACCAAATTTGGTGCAGATGCTCTCCATACAATACTCTATCAATTTTGGACGGGCACCAAGACGGGCGGCCATGTTGGCAAAATCCAATATAGCCACCACCCAAAAAATATATAAACTAAAAAAAATAAACTACAGTAATTAAGTAATACCATCAATTATACTACTTTTTAGAGGTTTTTGGGATTGAGTAATCTGATTTTGATGTTATTATAAGTTACCATTAAAGTAATTTTGGGGTCAAATCCAGTGTTACTTGTGCGTTATCCCAGATTCCACCCCCCAATAAGTATTTTCCGGTTCTAAGCTGTACATGTATATGTTGCAAGAATTTGACATCCCATCATTCGACATTTACCCCTAAAGGTCACTAAACAAATCAGTGAAGATTGTATTCAGGAACAACTTTTATTTGAATAATTCAGAGATAACATCTGCATTGACAAAATGCTATATGCCGCTGTGTGCATTTTGATCATATTTCAATATATAGATCTGCTTGGCAACAACATACCAAAAATGATTATTACCTATACATTGTGGTTTACGCTAAATGTTTCCATCAATAAGGTTTATTGTCTATCACCTCCATTATTAAGGCACTTGCCTTCACATTTGCAGAGGACCGTGCATCAGATACAGGTACGGTTGCAATTTGCACCTTCCCGTGCATTCCTTGAGACAGCCGCAGTGTAAGAAAATGTCACATGATGCTGAAGCATCGTTGACAGTTGTCCAGAGTGGTTGCCATGTACCGGTGCCATCTTTGTGCTAGCCCCACTCACTGAAGCCAGGAATTTCCTGGTGGACCGAGGTGGCCAGACTCCAGTAGAAATTTGCCTGTAATAGCGCTTGCTTTACATGCTGGAACAGCATAGCTTGAGTAAGTGGGATGCTTTCAAGCAATCTTCTTCCAGTGGTGAAGAGGTGATGCCTGGCCGCATTGACATCTGCTGCACCACATTCCTTGCTGTACATGAATATAACGAAGTGTTCGATGCGCTGCATATGAATAAACTTAGGATTATGCGTAAGACCCACAAGTGTGTCGGAGAGGTCCGGTATGCTTGACTAGGCTGCCCAAGCTGTCTTCTTGCTACATGCAACAAACTGTGAAGTCGTGTCACACCATATGAGGATGTGGAAGAGGGGTAGAACCAAGGACTTTGACGGACCGAGATCAGAGTAGATGGCATGGACTGGTATGTCATGATACTTTTTAACACTACTGAAACTCACCCAGAGCTTCGATAGGCCGAGGATCCCGAAACACCGGATTGCCAAATCTATGACATCGCTGTCTACCATGCGAACATAGGCTGTTGCACGACTCTGTTCTGCTGTATGTGCCAGATTCAGGAGGATGCTGGTGTTTGCTTATAATGAAAATATACTTTTTGGGGGGTGAAATCTGGGATGACACTCCAAAGATAATGGATTTATAAAAAATAACTTTTATGGTAACTTTATCTCAAATCACAGAAATAACATCAAAATCATATTATTCGATCCTGAAATCCCTTAAAAAGTGGTATCATCTATGATTCTAGATCTTTTAGTATGTTTTGGTGGTGGCCATACAGGATTTCGCCATTATGGCCGCCCCGTGGGGCGATCGTCTTGGCGCTCGTCAAAATGGATAAATTGTAGTTAAAGCAGTATCTGGGGCAAATTTGGTGCGTTTGGTAGAATCTGAAACAACAAGACCTTACAGTATAATGCCCTAACGACCCTGCATAGTACTAGAATAAATGGACCTCTGCCAAGGAAGAAGTCCAAAGTTGATAAATTTGTATGTATTGTAGGCAAAGGTCAGCTAATGTTGAATGACCGGCTCGAGAGTGTGAACTTTGGTAATAAGCCGCAGGAGATTGTGAACAAGAATTAGATACGGCTGGGGAAATTTAAGAAAACTAATGCCAATTCTAACCATAAGACGACTCCCTCTTCCCTTGGGAAAGGTATACGCTTCATGTATTAGAAGCGCAATGACCTATGGTTCAGAAACGTGGCCTGTTCAAATTGGATGATATCAACATAATGGAACATAAGGAGATGAGAATGGTGAGATGGATGAGTGGGACCAAACTGCTAGATAGGATATTTAGTGGAGAGTTGAGGAAACCATTAAGTATCAAGAATATTAGTGATGAGATGCCTAAAAGCAGGCTTGCATGTGGAGGGGATGGATGAACTAAGCTGGGTGAAAAGATGCAACTCCGTGGACGTGGAGGGATCTGCACCAAAGGGTAGACCAAGAAGTCGTTGGATCAAATCCTGACCGCTCTGAACTGGGTTGCCGGGAGCACCACCATTAGGAAGTGAGACTTGAATCGCACTTCGTGCACTCGGTCTTTAAATTTGTGTATGTATGCATGTACAGTATATATATATATATATATATATATATTATATATATATATATATATTTTTTTTCTTTCTATATTCCAACTACTCCCTCTCGGGCATAGGCTGAGAGCCTGTACATTCCACCGCTCAATACGGTGAAGCCCGTGAGGTCTTGTTCCAGTCTGGGGAGTGAGACATGTGAAGCATCCATCATGGCTCGAAGCAGCTCCATCTCTGAAGCGGCTGGTTGCTTCGCTCAAGTGCTTCACCGTCTCACCCTCCAGACTCAGACCCTCACTCTCAGAATGCCACCTATTGAGCGGTGAACTCACTAGGCATTGTCCCCCTGTAACATATTTTGAATATGGGAATATTCATACAGTGTTATTTAATCAGGGAACAATGAGGGTATTTTTTTGGCATTTCGGTGGGCTTTGTGGTAATGCACTGATACTAGGTACAGCACAAATTCAATCCCAATAATATCTTCCCATTGACATATCGGGATTTGAACCCGGGTCCATTGAATTACCAATCCCGTGGCATGAGCACTCCACCACACCTCCCCTTATATACCTTCTTGTATATTTATCCTTTTCCCACATCTTTATCTTGTATTTTCTCTAAAAAAAAAAATCCTTTACTATTCTATTATTGCTTCCTATCCTCTCTTCTCATGTATGCTCTATTTTTGTTCTTCTCAGTTATCTCCTCTCTTCTTTCCAATATATTATATTTACCTCTCTGTCTCGTTTTACTATATTCCGTATTGTTTCTCTCATGTTCTCTTCTCGATTGTTCTCTTTGATTTGCAGTTCTCTCCACTATTCTCTTTTCTTCTCTTTCTGATATCTTATATCTGTTCTGTACTCCCATTTTACCTGATCTGCCATCTAGCCACTGTTTATACATTACTCGTAACTTTTCATATCTCTCCTCATTATCATTTCTCTACTGCTCCCATCTGTATTCTGTTTTCTACACTCTTCTCTTTTCCTCACACTCCTATTTCATTTTCATACATTACATTAAATACCCTAAACATGCCCTTGTCAGAACAATGGACCATATATAACGGAAATGTAATTCGAGCCTTATTCTTTGTGATACTGTAATATAATTTATTTGTACAGTTGAGTAAATAGGTTGTGTGACACTGCTCAATACATTTTGCTCATTTTGCAGTTAGGTAACCTCTAACTTGGATAAGGTGGTTTGATTATATTTATGGTATACGCCCCCCCCCCCCTCCTTCAGTACAATCTCCGACACTCTGATGAACGTTCCCGCTGAAAAGGTGTGTACGTGTGAGTGTAAATGTGTTTGAAAGTGTTCGGACATATGAATGTTGCGCGTGTATGTGTAATTAATGTGAGAGTTATGAGCACTGTTAGCTTTTTCGGTAGTCAAAGAACCTTTTTTTTATAACATAATCAGTTTTAGAGGGTTCTCTAGGAATTAAAGGGGTACATTCTATCTCAATTTACCATCTGATTCAAACAATATATTCATAAACTGAGTAAGATCGTATATCAATAGCCAAACTATTAGGGAGAAATGCGCCCTCAAACACAGATGGGGTTAATGTAGGATTATGTAGAAAAGACTCCTTTGTAATAAGTAACAAACAGCATTGGATGAAAGTTTCTTGTTTAAAGATGTTCATTCAGACTTGGAGGTAGGTTTGTTCGTATAGATCCATAGTTTGAATAAGACAAGACGAATGACTGCTCTTACAAAGAGTCCTGTGTTGTCATATCTGGCTACGAATATAAGACAAGACGAATGACTGCTCTTACAAAGAGTCCTGTGTTATCATATCTGGCTACGAATATAAGACAAGACGAATGACTGCTCTTACAAAGAGTCATGTGTTATCATATCTGGCTACGAATATAAGACAAGACGAATGACTGCTCTTACAAAGAGTCCTGTGTTATCATATCTGGCTACGAATATAAGACAAGACGAATGACTGCTCTTACAAAGAGTTCTGTGTTATCATATCTGGCTACGAATATAAGACAAGACGAATGACTGCTCTTACAAAGAGTCATGTGTTATCATATCTGGCTACGAATATAAGACAAGACGAATGACTGCTCTTACAAAGAGTCCTGTGTTATCATATCTGGCTACGAATATAAGACAAGACGAATGACTGCTCTTACAAAGAGTTCTGTGTTATCATATCTGGCTACGAATATAAGACAAGACGAATGACTGCTCTTACAAAGAGTCATGTGTTATCATATCTGGCTACGAATATAAATTATTCTATTCGTGATAGTCTTTGTCCTTCTTGTCCGTCTTGGTTTACAATCATAAGAAAAAAGGAAAAAAAAAAACGTTATTTGTTCCCCGCCAAGGGATATTTTATTGTTTCATAGCGAAGGGATACTTGCAACTTCTAGCTCAAGAAAAGTTAAATAAAATTTAATTGATAAACATAATTATTGTCTTTCTTGAAACAAACCAGGTGAGCAGTAAATCCAGTCATACTGTTTATAGCTTTTCCATATTTCCATGAATATATACAACTGTTTCAATGTTTTTGTATTTATGTATAAATAAATATATCTAACCAGAATTATTTTTTGTGTAATTCAGTATTCCCTGTCAGTATATATATAACACATTAATATAAAATACCATACATAATGCAATACTATTTATCCAACTTAAACCTTGGCAACCGTATGAGGCCCACGATCCTTTCTGCATAACTGTACTTGGCTCCGAATCACCACTAATTCTGTGACTGTTGGGTAGCAAGGTGTTCTGTGGAGACTTTATGGTAACAGAGATCGGTGTCACTGGTGCCATCAGCCACTCTTTATACGCCAATATAGTACATTCATTACCATAATAAACATTCGGCAATACTAGCTTGGTACTGAGATCTACAGTAACTTCTAGGCGGGTGCCCAACCCCGAAAGGGGTTGAAATAGGGGAGCTATCCCCTCGCCAAAGGCGGCTTTCTAGGGCCTTTCCTAGCTGATGCTGAGAGGATTGGGTTCTAGTCATGTGGTGATGGGCTGGTCTATCAGAGTGAGAACTGAGCGATCTCTGCCATACCCATAGCTTACTCTGACTGTTCCTTTTACTTATATATTCTCTAGATCTCAAGTGACGGCGTCTCTTCCGTGGATTGACCTCCCAATCTATCAAAATTGGAAGCGAAAGCGTCACATTTTTCCTTTGCCCCTCAACTTTCTCTTCATAATTGCTGAGGGGCACAGGGCTCTGGGTAGGGCTTTGGTTTCCCTGGCGTTTCCGGACCCTCCTCAGCTCCCCGCCATGGAGTGGCTTCGGTTACCCAGGCTTTATTGTGGTAAGCAGGGAGGGTTCTGTGGGGGCGCTCGGTTGTGGCCTTGGCTTTGCTCTGGGCTTCGGGGCTGTTCGGCCAGGCAGCTTGGGTAACAACAACAACAACAACAACAGTAACTTGTACAGCTTCTGACAAAGGTTCGTGAGCTCTTGTGATTTTCTATATTTTTTTTTTATTTTTTTTTTATTTTTTTCTATATTCCAACTTACTTCCTCTCGGGCATAGGCTGAGAGCCTTAACATTCACCGCTTTTACAATGAACAGTGAAGCCCGTGAGGTCTTGTTCCAGTCTAGGGAGTGAGACATGTGAAGCACGTAGAGCACAACGAGCACCTGCCATCCTGCCTTCACATGAGGCACGGTGCTCACTCATGGCCCGAAACGACCCCACCTCTGAAGCCACCCCTTTCCCGTGCTTCACTGTCTCACCCCCTACACTCGGACTCTCACACTTACACACACACAACGCCACCTGTTGAGCAGATAACTCACCAGGCATTGCACCCCTATAGCATATTTTTGAATATGGGAATATTCATACAGGGGTATATATTTGTATGCAAATATATCCATTTAAATTGATGTTCAGTTTAAATCAGCCATATGTTAATAAATACATAACATGTATTTGTTAACATATAGCTGGTTTGAGTGGAACATATATCTATATGAATATAATTGCATACACAAAATCACAAGAACTCACGAACATTTGTCAGAAGTTGTACAGTCGAGGTTAATGAGTGTTGTCAGATATTTCACAAAGTTTCGGAAACCGACTTATACTCTGAGGGATAAGCACTTTTCCCAGTAACTATAAAGCTACCAATAACACTTGTTAAGCGAAAACCACTGGAATCTATGACAACACTTAATACCCCCGATTATACATGATCACAAATAAAACATTGCTCCGTTGTTTGATAATTACGGCACCATATTAGCGCCCAAAGACAATGTTGGCCGATCTCTCTTACTTTAGGATCTCTAGCGCTCAGTGTTATGGGAGGAGGATTTCCTGGCTATACTTGACCATTTTTACTATAGTTTAACTTATATAATTTACCCTAATCATATAGCAAAAGTAAAATAATTTCCCTATCGTATGCTTACTTGATTTTTTTAACTAGCTTTTTAGTTTATATATAATAATGTAGTCGTTTTACTTTGCCTGATTTTATTATAGCCAACCTCGAAATTTGCCTATCATAAGTTGGTTGCTATACCTTACCTGATTCTGTAGATAACTTAAGAGTGTTGCCTATCATGAGTAATTAAAGTTGTTGCTAAGCCCTAAATGTACTTATAAAATTAACAATAGCTGTTTGTTGTTCGTCAATTTAAAATATAAATTTGCTTTATGTTGATTTTAAACAATATTTAGTTTCGCTTTATGTTATCAAATTACAGTATTCACAAAAGATTATTAAGGGATTTTACTTATAATGTTATTACCATTTCTATCATTTGAACATTTGTCAATAGCGGTACATATAACCAAGCCAATACCGAAACGTAACGCTGTGCTTTGTCAAGGTGTATATCTCCGTTTCCTTGCCCTTTGGAGCATTATCCATATTGTCCAGGTGACTACAGTATACCTTCCCAGATGGAATGCTACATATGTTCACTTACTCCAGGGCTCCTATTTACTGCTAGGTAAACGGAGACATTTAGGTGTTAGCATCGCGGTCGTTGGTTACGGCTATTTTGGTTATGGCCGTTTTTGCTGTGGCCGTCCTGGTTATGACCGTTTAGGAGTGCGGCTGTTTCGACCGACTTCCGTCGTTTATTATCATAGTTTCTTAATATGATAAAACCCTACACTGGAAAAGTAGGGGTTATAGTAGGTATGAAATGAGTAATTAAAGTGTCCATAATAATATGCCCTTATAAAGGTATTGGTAGAAATAGACTCAACCAATATATGGATATAGAATAGTAAGTCACTAAATAAATACCCTATGATTATATAATATCCTTACAGTATAGCCTTGATTATATAATATCCTTACAGTATAGCCTTGATTATATAATATCCTTACAGTATAGCCTTGATTATATAATATCCTTACAGTATAGCCTTGATTATATAATATCCTTACAGTATAGCCTTGATTATATAATATCCTTACAGTATAGCCTTGATTATATAATATCCTTACAGTATAGCCTTGATTATATAATATCCTTACAGTATAGCCTTGATTATATAATATCCTTACAGTATAGCCTTGATTATATAATATCCTTACAGTATAGCCTTGATTATATAATATCCTTACAGTATAGCCTTGATTATATAATATCCTTACAGTATAGCCTTGATTATATAATATCCTTACAGTATAGCCTTGATTATATAATATCCTTACAGTATAGCCTTGATTATATAATATCCTTACAGTATAGCCTTGATTATATAATATCCTTACAGTATAGCCTTGATTATATAATATCCTTACAGTATAGCCTTGATTAGTATAGTAAGTGATCGACTGAGACCATTCATCTGTCGGAATAATAACATCAGCTGATCCAACGTTTTGTGTTGGTTATCGGGATTTTTTTGAGTTTTAATTATTTATTGAGGATTTTTATGGTGCTTTTGTACTGTTTTATTTATATATTTTTAGTTTACCCTCTTGGCCCTCTTCAAGCTAACCAATAATACCCCCCCCCCCCTTAGATTCCCATCAAACATAGAGAACATAAAGAATAAATAAATAGAGATGAGTTAAGTTACCCATTAACATTGCTATTAAATAAGTCATTAGAAACAGATTTTTGTTTCAAAAGCTTGGAAGCTTGCAAATGTATTTCCGATCTTTAAAAAAGGTGATAAATCAATAGCATCCAATTACCGTCCCATTAGTCTCACATCAATCATAGGAAAGTTGCTAAAGTCAATTATTGCTAGGAAAATTAGAAACCACTTAGACATGTTTTACTTAATCAATTCTTCTCAACATGGATTCACTCAGGGACGTTCTTGCCTTACTAATTTGCTTAGATTTTTCTCAGAGGTATATAAAGCGGTAGATAATGACAAGTCATATGATATAACATATTTAGATATTAGTAAGGCTTTCGACAGAGTCCCTCATGAGAGTTTGGTGAGAAAGGTTGAGGCGCACGGAATAGGGGGGTCGTTCTTGGGATGGATTAGGTCATGGCTAATTGGTAGAAAGCAGAGAGTCAGCATAATTGGTATTAAGTCAGAATGGGGAGCAGTCAAAAGTGGTGTCTCTCAAGGATCTGTATTAGGCCCTCTGCTGTTTGTTATAATTTATAAATAAATGTCCTGGATTTAAATATAACTAGTAAGATAAGTAAATTCGCAGACAATACCAAAATAGGGAGAACAATAGATGCAGATAGCGACATAGAGTGCTTCCAAAAATATCTAGATACCTTACACGAATGGTCAGTAAATTGGCAGATGAATTTTAACATTGACAAATGCAAGGTAATAAAGATAGGGAAGACGAATACCAATGCAAAATATAAACTAGCTAATGCGGAATTAGAAAACTCAGACTGCGAGAAGATTTGGGTATGTTTGTTAGCAATTATTTGAACCCTAGAAAACAGTGTATAAGCGTTCGTAACAAGGCAAACAGGATTCTCGGGTTTATCTCCAGGAATGTGAGTAACAGAACTGCCGATGTTATGTTAAAACTTTACTTATCATTAGTCAGACCTCATATGGATTATGCCGTCCAATTTTGGTGTCCTTATTACATAATGGACATAGATTCGTTGGAGAGAGTACAGCGAAGAATGACAAAACAGATTCATAATATTAGAAATCTACCATATGAAGAAAGGTTGAAGAAATTAGGCTTACATTCATTATAAAAACGCAGAGTTAGAGGGAATATGATAGAAGTGTTTAAGTGGGATTAATAAAGGGGACATGAACAATGTACTGAAGCTTAGTGATAGTGAAAGAACTCGAACAAATGGTTTCAAATTAGATAAATTTTGTTTCAGAAAAGATATAGGCGAATATTGGTTTGGTAACAGAGTTGTAGACATGTGGAAATGGCTACCGAGTGATATGGTAGGATCGAGAACGATAAGGAGCTTTAAGATTAAATTAGATAGGCATATGACGAGATGGGTTGGGAATGAGGGGCCAATCGGCGCTCTGCAGTCCCCCGTTTTCCCGTGTTGACCTCTGACCGTTTTGGTGAGGTTGGTCCTCATGGTATTAGTGAGTTGGGCCTATAATTAGACCTTGTACTTGGGGTTGGGTGTGAGAGGGATCTGCCTTGTATAGGCCAATCTGCTTTCTGCAGACTCCCATTGTCTTATGTTCTTATATAAACGCCACTCCAGATTCCCCTTCAAGCTATTAGGAAAAGCAAAATTAATAATAATAAGAGAAAACAAAACGAAGGCCTCTTTCCCAATTTTCGCTCGTCAGAATAAAAAGGACATCGTAATTGGTTACAATATCTTATAGTTGTCAAATTGCTAAAGGACAACGTCTTAACATATCCAAATGTAATGGGGTGAAACAGGAGGGATCCCAAAAGATCACTCACTACTACTATGTAAGTACAAACCTTATCAGCCTAAACTGTTTATGAAGTATACTATATAAGTCATCTCTAGCCTTGAAACTATTTCATGGTCATAAACAACAATGATGTGAAGGTATAAAATGCCAAAACCCAACGCTTGTCGATGCCAATAAACCAGTTATATGAACACGTTCATGTGTAGTTAATAGGAACTATATCAAGACTTTATTATTATCGCAAAACTCGCGCTTTACGTAGCGAACCCAAGTCGGTTGCAGTCCCACCACATCCCCATTCATCATACTCACAAACTTACTAAACCGGACTAAGCCACAGTGGTGAGGTACAAAATCTGTCATCATCCCTACTATGTAAATCTGTTACTACAATGGACCAATTAAGCTAATGCGCTAGTAAATTAAACCCCAATTACAAACATAATTTACTCCTGATTAGTCGAATTATAAAGCTAATATACAGTACATAATATACATAAATAAATCAATACAAAAAATGTTTTAATGGTGAGCGGGCACTTCAGTGTCAGTGCTGTAAGCCGTCTCGGCAGGTAGTATGTTGGTAAGGTATTTCCCTCGATGCATAGCGTACCTTCTTCCTGTGGGTCTGCTTAGTAAGGGAGGCGGGAATTTAGGTGGACGTCTGTGGTCTTTTTTGTTCTTGGTGGTGTGCTCTGTGTGTCTGTGTGTGTGGTGTGTGTGCATGATGTGTGTGTTTGTGTGTGTGCATGATTTTTTATTCTAGGATTTTGTTAATAAGGACAACATTGCATTGACTTAAGTGAAACTCGTTATTGTAAACAGCAAGGAAAATTTGCTCAATTTAAAATAGTCTGATATTGAAATATCTAAAACATGTTCCGTAATTTCGAATGGAAACAACATACAACATGCTATCAGCTGTATTTGTTACTATATTGTTAGTATAACTTACACATTTCATCTAACCTCATAACTGAAAGCTATTAGACAATTGAAGCAAGTTTTCGTACATATTGCACATAACTGAGGAGAACAAAATCCCAAATGAACAACAACTATGAGCTAGACTTTGATTAAACCATGTTTAACTCCTTCAGTATGCCATGAAACACTGTCATATTATGTTGGCTATCACATTACAATATTATTATGCTTTGGAAGGATCTATGAAAATTAGATGGTTAATTAGGATTTAGAACAACTACAACGTGGTCCAGAAAACAAACTGACGCTCTCTGTTTTGCCATAACTATTATAAATAGTGCGTATTTTATAAGATTTTTTTAACCTTTGGTAGGATACCACTAAGTTTTTACAGATAATTTTGTTTTCATGATGTTAATTTTGTTCCTCAATTTTTCTAATAATTAATCACATGCTCATGGGGTAGATAGTAGGCACCAATCGAACAGGAGAGGTTATTTGATAAGGAGTCGCTGGAACTCCTGTTTCATTTGGTTGACCTATCTTATTGATTTCCTTTGTGCCTCACTTACACTGAGAGTAATCCAGCTAGCTCTCACAAATACCTCCTCCTCCTATCCACCTCACTAGACTAAACATGCACACCACACTTCCTTCTTCCACATCAATTTTTTTGTTTATGAACAATAGCCTAGCCTCGGAGTCCCTAGGGGGGGGGGGGGGGGGGGGGGGGGAACCTATATGCCCCCAAACCCGCCCAACCTTCCCCTGACGACCCCTCAAAAATATCCGGACATCGGCCTGTTACTCTTACTATTAACTTTTGCAACATTTGCGGCCTTTCCTCTAATTTTCCCTCTGTTGAACACCATCTCTCCTCCTACAAACCTGATCTTCTTTTCCTCACTGAAACTCAGGTACCTGAAGCAACTGCCAACAGCCCCTTCTCTGTATCCTCTCACATTTTCTATCCTAGTTTCAAAGCCAAAGGCGGATGTTGTGCATACGTGCACAACAAACTCACTTGCTATCTTGTTTCCTATTTTGACTCCTCTGAATTCTCAACTTTATGGCTCAAACTATCCTGTCATTTTTATACTAAATATTTCTAAGCTGCCTATCTTTCCCCTAACTCTACCGACTTCCCCAAATTCTTTGACTATCTAATCTCTAAAGTTGAACACATTCTATTCATTTCTCCTTTCTCAGAAATCTCAATCTTAGGAGATTTTAACATTCACAATTTCAATTCAAAATTCAATTCAAAAATCTTTATTGTCACAAAACAAATACATATTTATCAGTAGATATTTGATACATTTTACTATATGTGACAATGAGGATCAGATACCTTAAGATATATATGTCCTCAATCACAAATTACTATACTTAAAAGTAGAGTCAACAAGAACACAAACAAACCAAAAACGAAAGAATATATCCTAGAAGCTCCTCCTCAAAAATATTTGATTCAGTCATAATAATATGGAAGATTTTACAAATCATTCAATACAGTGATTAATAATTATGAGTTATATCTTCTCTAGTAAATAACATTTTAACCTTTTTTGTATACATTTAGAGTACAATTGGAATTAAGTTTATCGTGAATTGTGTTCCAAATTTCAACGCCACTAAATCTGAACGTTCTTTTTCTCACATTTGTTTTAGCTATAGGAATATGTAATTTACCTCTCTGCCTAGTAGCATGCTGATGTATATTCTCATTAGTTATGAACATATCTTTAATAATGGATGGAGTAAGATCCTTTGAGTATTTAAACATTAGGTTTGTCACTGCAAATTTGTATATATCATAAAATGGAAGCAAACTTAAAGTTTTGAAGATTGGCTTAGAATGAGCTCTATAACTTGCGGAGCTGACAATTCTCACTGCTCTCTTTTGTAATACTATTATCGGATTTACATTATATGCACAGGCTGTTCCCCAAACCTCTATCCCATAAGTTATATACGGATACACAAATGAATTGTATAGTGTCACCAATGTAGATGAGTTCAATGACTTTCTCGCCTTACATAATATTCCTAATCCTTTAGAGATTTTATATTCTATGAACTTTACATGTTCGTTCCATGATAATCTTGAGTCAATGATTACCCCTAAGAATTTTGTTTTCTCAACTCTTTTAATTGGTTTTCCATATATGCATAGGTTTTGATTGGTATGAACTGATTTTCTGTTTGTGGTTAATATCATATAATGAGTTTTGTTGATGTTTAGCGACAATTTGTTGGCAACGGTCCAATTCAGTAAATGTGTTATTTCTGCATTCATTATATGAATAAGGTCATCTACATTGTTGCCACTCAGGAATATGCTTGTGTCATCTGCAAACAATATTGGTAATAGGTTTGGTGAAACATTTACAATATCATTCACATAAACTGCCAATGGCTCTCCTCTCATACTACTGACAAACCTGGTGGACAAGCCTACGTATTTTCTATCCTAAATGACCTAGAGCAGTTGGTTCAGTAACCCACCCATATCCCGGATCGCCTCAGAGATCGTCCCAACATTCTTGACTTATTTCTAACTTCTAACCATTCTTCTTATACAGACAATCTTTTTTCTCCTTTGGGCTCCTCGGAACATAAACTTATCTCTGTAACCTGTCCTATCTCTCCAATACGGCCACCCGGTCCTCCCAGCTAGTGGCGCTTGTGGCACTTTGGCACTGCCGACTGGGAGGCTTTTCAGCAGTACTTATTTGATTTCCCATGGAATTATTTTTGCTTCCTTGGCCGGGGACCCTCGGAGAGTGCTGAACGCATTACCGAGGTAATCCTATTGTGCATGGAGGCATACATTCCATTTTCTTTCTCTCAGTCTAATGCAAAAAATTCTTGGTTTACGCACGCTTGTTCTACTGCCGTCCACAATAAGGAGGAAGCATTCAAACGATACCGACGCCTTCAAACTCAAGAATCTCATTCTTCCTATGTTTCTGCCCGGAATCAAGCCAAATCTGTCCTTCAACTCGCCAAACACTCTTTTATCAATAATAAATGCACAGAACTATCCAACTCTAGCTCTTCCCAAGCTTTCTGGCATCTAGCTAAAAACCTCTCCAACAATTTCTCTTCCTCGTCTTTCCCTCCCCTTTCCACTCTGATGGCACAACCATTACTTCTTCCTCTGAGAAAGCTTAACTCTTCGCTCAAACTATCGCTAGAAACCCCACTTTGCATGATTCCGGTGATATTCCTCCCTCTCCACCCCCCTCTCTCCTACTTATGCCTAATATCTTAATTTCTTCTAAAGATTTACTTTCTACCCTCTCTGGAATTAATACTAATAAGGTGTATGGTCTGGATGGTGTTCCTCCTGTTGTACTCAAAAACTGTGCTTCCGTGCTGACGCCATGCCTAGGCAAACGTATCTGTCTCTGTCTCTCCTCTAACGTCTTTCCTTCTTGCTGGAAGTTTGCTCTCATTCAACCTGTCCCAAAGAGGGGTGACCGCTCTCAAACCTCTATCGTCCAATTGCTCTCATCTCTTGTATCTCTAAACTTTTTGAAACTATTCTTAGTTCCAAATTTCTTAAGCATATATCTTCCCATAATCTACTCTCAGATCGCCAGTATGGGTTCCTTAAGAGTCGCTCCGCAGGTGATCTTCTTTCATATCTTACTAACTCTTGGTCATCCTACTTTTGGGACTTTGGTGAGACCTTTTCTATTGCGTTAGACATATCGAAGGCCTTTGATAGAATTTGGCACAAATCTCTAATTTCTAAGCTACCCTCCTTTGGTTTCTATCCCTCCATCTGTGCCTTTGTCTCAAATTTGCTTTCCGGCCATTCCATAGCTGTGGTTGTGGACAGCCATCATTCACTTCCTCATCCTATCAACTCTGGTGTTCCTCAGGGTTCTGTCCTATCTCCAATTCTCTTTCTAATTGTTGCATATCTCTCGGTATTCTATCGCTACTACAATAATAAATGTTCGTCAGAGCAACTCTCCAACTCAAGAGTGAAACGATACTCCCAATCTTTCTTCCATTCAACAGCTGAGCTTTGGAACTCTCTCCCTGAATCCATCTTTCCCTCATCCTATGAATTAAATTGCTTCAAACTCCGTGTGTTAAGACATTTTGGCTCGAACATTCCTTGATTTTGGCCCTGTCACTCCTTCAACTCTGGGGGAGACAATCGTCACAGGCAGTTTTGCCTTTTGTCTCCCTCATCCACATAAAAAAACAAAAACAAAAACAAAAATGCTCAATCCCAGCTCCTCGCTGATGAATCAATGATGCCACTCTAACATTGAAGTTCTTGACTACTCTCTCCAGTTTGTCTCCTGGAATGCTCTTTAATTCTCTATGAATGTTTTCTTTCAGTCTCACGATTGATTCAGGGATGATTTGGGAGACTCTCTCTTTCAGGTAACTCCAGAAGAAGTAGTCTGCGGGACGGATATCAAGGGAATATGAGGGCTATGGGCTGTCAGTCCTCCTGGATATTAGCCAGTTCGCCTGGAAACCGCTGATTCATGTAGGCCTACTCATGTGTGTGGTTTGAACAATGAGGAGATGCACCATCCTGTTGAAACACAAAGGTGTTCATTTCAACTCCTCTTTTCCTCTTTAAAGCCTGCATGACGTGTCTTTTCTCTTCAGCATCTCAATATACCGTCTGGAGTTAAGAATCACCCGGTGACCTTCTTTGTCTTAAAAACAGAATGAACTAAAGATGCCTGTCTATTCTATTGCACACTACATATCAGATGTTGGAGCATGCTTGAGCATGTTCATGAAGTTATAATGTAGCCTAAAACCTCATATTTTGTTTGCCCATTCAAATGAAAAACAAAAAAATTGCTTTATCGCTAAAGATTAACACATCCAAGAGACCAGGATCGTTCTAATTTTTTCGCTGATTCTCTGGTAAAACATGTATCGCTCGCTCTTGTTGGCTTGGCTATGAGTCTGAAGAATCTGCATTTGGGAACAGTTTCAGGTCACTATGAATGATTCTCATCAAAGAACTCCTGTAAATTCCCTCTTCCTGTGAGAACTGTCTAGTGGACTTACGTGGCGACTTGAATGTGTGTTGGTGTTTTGGCAGTCTTATTAGCATCACTGTTGATCCTGTTGGTGCTAGCCACAGTACCAGTGTCTCTGAACTTTATTAACAAACTGATGAGGGTGTTGCGATGCAGGGTTTACCTCCCTGGAAATGCACAACGAAATTGGCTGTGTGTGAGGACAATTTATTTAGTTGCAAAGTACAGTTCAACTATTTTGGTCCTCTCCTAGACTGAGAACTGGTCCTTGGCGTCCAAATTCTTGTCAAATTTAACTTACAGCATGACTCTAATCCACCTGAAAATACACAGAATGTGTTCATTTCCTGGAAAATATCAAATTTTTATAAGCGTCAGCTTTTTCTGGACCATCCAGTGTTCTTAAACTGTATACAATCGTCTGGAGTTAACAATAATTAAAGGGAGAAGACCTTATTTTGCTGAATGGGTTAGCTTAAGGGGAGGCTTTCTGAATTCCCTTCTCCCTTATGTTTAGCCCCATTAGGTTTGAGATTTTAAGATCTTCGACCCATTAGTTTTAAGACCTTTCATGTAGGTGTCAATTTTTTCCTGGTGAGCGAAAGAGAACCTGCAATTCAGGAGGAACTGGACAATAAATTGATCTCGATGGGGGTTCTTGGGGTTATATATTACAGCTTGATGGAAATTTAGTGAGGAAACTAAACACACATAATTATAAATACATTAATTGATTAATTAAAATTTTTTTTTTTTTTGTTAAGAGACAATGAACGGAGGAAGGAAAAACACAGATAAAACAAAAAAAGGTCCATGTGCCTAAAGGCATCCTCCATTCATAAAATGTTTGTAACGACTGGATTTAAACTGTTGTAGATTGTAAGTTTGTGGAAAGCAACTCGAGGGAAGTGAATTCCAAAGAGTAGTAGTTCTGGGGATAAATGAATTTTGATAAGAAGTTCTGCATTGTGGAGGAGAAAGTGTAAATTCATGGGAGCTCTCAGCTGCCCTAGTTCTACGGGGAAAGATGTGGAGAGGCGGCACAATTGAAGCAAGTTCCTCAGAACAATTGCTGTGAAAATATCTGTAGAATAATGCAAGGGATGCAACGTTTCTTCTTATGGATAATGTAGGAAGGTCCTGTGTGATTGCAGGGTTATTGATTAATCTAATAGCTTTGTTTTGAATGTTGTCCAACTGCCTCAATGCAACCACTCCACTTCCACTCCACAGAGTACAAAGGAGTACAAAGGAGTACAAAGGAGTACAAAGGAAATCAAGCAACAACAGATCTAGTGACCCTTCTAGGTTGCTTGTCCTCCAAAACACTGAGGATCAAGTGTCCAAACAGTGGTTTAGAGTGGGTAAGGGAACATTGGAAGGGGAATTACTGCCCTGGAACTAATATCCGTGGCAGGATTAGGAAGTTAGTAGGGGACAGATGGGTTAGTAACTGAGGGGGGGATAAAATAAAGTTATTCATTTACAAACGCAGTCAGTCGCGGGTTTGATGCGAGATATTTGTCTAGGCGGAGTTTAAATGAATCAACGGTGATGCAGTCTATAACGTTTCGGGGAAGCCCATTCCACAAGTTGACAACTCGATTGAAGAAGAAATTCTTAGATTCGTGTGAGTTAAAAGATTTACCAATAATTTTGCAACCGTTCCCCGCGTGTAATTAGATTGGTCGATAGTGAAGTACTTACTACAGTTCATATTGTCGATGCCTTTGATGATTTTGAACACTTGAATTAAGTCACCTCTTAATCTGCGCTGGGTTAAAGGAAATAGATTTAATTCTCTAAGACGCTCTTCGTATGGTTTGTTCTTTAGGCTAGGTATCATTTTGGTAACTCTACATTGAACTCGTTCAAAGCTTGTTTATATCTTTTTGGTAATAAGGGCACCAGGATTGAATGCAGTATTCTAGAAGAGGGCGGACTAAGGAATTGTAAAGGGTTAGGATAACTTCTTTGGATTTATGCTCAAATGACCTGCCTATAAAGCCATTTATTTTGTTTGCCTTCTTAACAACTTCTGAACATTGTTGACTCGGTTTTAGGTTACTCGATATTGTTACTCCCAGATCGGTTTCTCTGTTTACATTCTTAAGCTGAGTGCCATTCATCGAATAGTTTGCTTTCTCATTTAGGTATCCGATATGTAGTACTTTACATTTATCCGCATTGAAACTCATTTGCCAAATTTGGGCCCAACATGACAATTTATCTAGATTGTGTTGCATATCGTCAACTTGTTCTTTTGAGAGTACGCTATTTGCAATTTTTGTATCGTCAGCAAATTTGAGATTGTACAGGTGAGACCCTCATCTATGTCGTTGATGTAAATTAGAAAGAGAATTGGTCCTAGTACCGATCCCTGGGGTACCCCGCTACTTACATTGGTCCATTTTGATGCCTTACCGTTTATGACTACTCTTTGCTTTCTGTCGCTGAGCCAATTTTCTATCCATTTCAACACACCGTCTTGTATTCCATGCGCTTTTAGTTTTAGCAGTAAACGTTTGTGGGGAACTTTGTCAAAGGCCTTTTGAAAATCAAGGTATATAATATCTACAGCTTTACTCTCATCGTAGAGGTTGAGGATATCGTGGAAGAAGTCTAAGAGGTTTGTTAAACAGGAACGTTTTTTTACGAAAGCCGTGTTGAGTATCTTTAAGTATGTTATTTTCCTCTAAGTGATTTACGAGTCTGTCTCGTATGACCGTTTCTAGCATTTTACATACAACTGAGGTTAAGCTAATTGGACGATAGTTACTGGGTAGGGATTTGCTGCCTTTTTTGAATATCGGTGTTACGTTGGCTAGCTTCCACTGATCGGGCATAGTTCCAGACTGCAAGGATTTATTGAATAGTAATGTCAGTGGTTTAGAGAGCTCATCCTTAGCTTCCTTTAGAACTCTAGGCGAGATTGTATCAGGTCCAGGCGTTTTATTTACCTTGAGTTTATCTAAACAATTCAATACTTCTCTCTCTGTAACGGTGATATTGCTTAGAACATCTGAATTATCAATCTGAATCGGCGATGGTGTAGGGATATCACTGAGGTCTTCTGTTGTAAAAACTGATGCAAAGAAGGTATTGAGGGCATTACTCATTTGTTCTTCGTCTTTGGTGTATTCTCCATTTTCATCGACTAACGGTCCAACAGTTGAAGTAACTACTTTTTTCTTTCTGATATAACTATAGAATTCTTTCGGGTTTGTTTTACTTTGATTCGCAATATGTAACTCTAAGGTCTTTTTACTTTGCTTAATTAACTTTTTGGCTTTGCGTCGTAGCTCTACAAATTTCAGCCGTTCTTCGTCATTTTGTGAGGATTTTAATCTATCATTAGCAAATTTTTTTAGCAAGCAGGCAGTTTGAAATATCTTTATTCCACCATTTGGGCTTATTATTATGGCCTGGACGCCGAGTTTTCGATGGTATGCAGTCTTGCACTGCTTTTAGGTAAGTGGCTTCGAATAACTTCCAAGATGTATTTATGTCGTTATTGTGAATTAAAAAGCTCCAGTCAGTTTCTTTAAACATAGCTCTAAGTTTATGGAAGTTTGCTTTCTTGAAATTAGGGACTTTTTCGATGCTACTATTTGGTTCGTTACTAGTAAACTTTAAAGTGAAAGTTATCGTACGATGGTCGCTGTTACTGAATTCATCACCAACATTCAAATTCTCTATTAATTCTTCTTTTGTTGCAAGTACAATGTCAAGAACGTTATTACCACGGGTCGGCGTTCCAACAAATTGATAAAGCGAACTCTCTTGCAAGTTCGTATACAAGTCATGTCCGGAGTGTGAAGTAAGAGTATCGCCCCACTTGGTCACAGGTAAATTAAAGTCACCAAAAATTACGGTATCTTGTGAGTTACTTACATCTGCAATTTGTTCGTAAATTTCTCGGTCAGTTTGCACTGATTGAGCTGGAGGTCTGTATATTAATGCAAGTATTATTTTGGTACCTTTATTATTCTTTATTAGCACAAAAGATGCGTCGACGTTCACAATTTGAGGTTTTGACAAGAGGGTAGGGTTAAGACTTTCTTTGATATAAAGTAAAACGCCACCTCCATTTCGATTTATTCGGCTTTTCTCAAACATTACATAACCGGGAAGTGAATACTCTGCTAAAAAGTCTCTATCTTCTGTATTGAGCCAAGATTCTGTTATGCCAATCACATCATAATTTTCTGTAAACACTAGCTCCTCTAAATCTGAAAATTTATTGCGTATGCTACGAGCGTTTGCATAGAAAACCTTTAAATTTGTTATTTTAGAACTCACGGAACGCGCTTCAATAATATTTTTGGTTCTTGTCGGATCTACATTTATGTTCATGGCTGTCCTCGGTCCTCGCTGTCTCCGGTCCTTATCGCTGGTGGTCCTCGGTTGCCTCTGTTTTTTTCTTGGCGTTGGATGATTTATGTCACTGCTGCTTCTTCTCGGATGGCGTTTTTTTGATCCATGGCTGCGGACTGCTTCGTGTAGGAGACGACCCATGCGTGCTGAACCCACAGGGTTTAGATGAGTGCCATCCTTGCGGAACAGAGTAGGCTGGTTGTAGAAGTTGTCCCAGAGGTTGATGAATTCAACTTCTTCCCTCAGACACAAATGTTTTAGTCGGCTATTTGTGCTGAAAGCCTTGTCGTAGAATTTGTCAGGTGCGTCGATCTTGGGGAGAATGCCTGAGATGATGATATTCCTTGACTTGTTTTTGTAGTGCTGGATCATCTTGCGATATTTCTCCATCAACTCTTCGGATCTGGTGCGCATGACGTCATTTGAACCAGCATGGATGACAAAAAGGGTATTTTCATTTGCATCCTTTGTGGTATCTTCGAAGGCTTCCACAATGTCGTCCAGTCCAGCTCCTGGGATGCAAAATCTTTTTCGTTGATTTGGGACTCTGTCGCAGAACTCTCCTCGTAGGATGGAATCCCCAACGAGCCTGGTCTCTTCTGGTTCGTCTTCCATCTCTACCAATATCTCAAATCTGTTGGACATTGTGACTGGTAGATGAGACCTTTTCTGCGTTGGCCGTGCACCGTTTCTCACTGGTGTAAATCCGGAAACCTGTGGTGGCGGGACTCTACGTACAGGTCGGGGAGAGGAGTGGTTAGAACGGGGGCGAGGGGTTGGTACTGTTCGTGCTAGCAGGCTTCTTGCACGAGGAGTGGGGGAGAGACTAAGGTGAACAGGGCGGCTGTCCTGGTTTGATGTCGGCTCAGGTTCGTCAGAAGCATCTGCTGCAGTGTCTACTGCAGGTGTTGGATTGTTGGCAGATGACGTTGGGGCGGTGGTGGATGCTGGAGTTGAAACAATTTGAGTTAGTGATACTCCAACGTTGAGTGTTACAAACTCTTGGAGTGATTCCAGCTTCCTGGTGAGGGCGTTGATCTTGTTGAGGGCTTCATCCAATTTTGCTGTCAAATCCTCTCGTTGCTGGCAGAGTCGGCAGACTTGTGGATCGGCAGGAGCAAACATGGAAGCACCAAACCTACCGGCGCAGTTCGTACAGGCACGAGGCATGGTGACGATCACTTTCTTCAGTTAACTTCACTCACTTAAAAACACTTAACTCACTTTAAAAACACTAAACTCACTTTAAAAACACTTCACTCCCTTCAGGTCGCTTCACTTACTTAAATAGGCCTAACCGAAAACAAAAATGTTGAAATACACACAAATAGGTTATCAGCGGTGATAGCCTAACCAAAAATTAAACAAAACAAAATTAAATTTGAATACACAGTGATAGCCGAACCGAAAACAATTTTATGTTTATTTAAACAGAAATAGGCCACCAGGGGTTATAGCCTATCCTAACCGAAAACAAAAATTATAAAATACCGGTACGCAGAAATAGGTCACCAGCGGTGATAGCCTAACTGAAAATTTAAAAATTGAAGTACGCAGAAATAGGCCACCAGGGATGATAGCCTAGACTAACCGAAAACAAAAATAACCGAAAACAAAAATTATGAAATACCGGTACGCAGAAATAGGCCACCAGCGGTGATAGCCTAGACTAACCGAAAACAAAAATAACCGAAAACAAAAATTATGAAATACTGGTACGCAGAGGTGAACAGTAATCCATCTGTGAACGCACATGACTTTTATATATTACGGCCAACTGCTCGTCAGTGAAGAATTCTCGAACTCTGTACAGGAGACCCAGTTTTTTAGAGGTATTCTTAGCAATGCTTCTAACATAATTTGTCCAGCTCAGGTTAGTAGTTAATGTTACACCGAGAAAATCAATAATATATAAACAAAAATATATCCTTCAACAATATAACCTTACATAATCTAACCGAGAGTTACAATACGCTATTCACTACAGGTTCGCCAAAATTTTGTTATGTCTAAACTTGAAAATTGAGCAATGAAAAGAGAATTTGAGAATGTTTTTTTTTTGTCTACTTATAACGAACAGATTATAGTCAAGTGCAGATTAACTTTCCTAAGACGTTATTACAACCAATCAACAATCACATCATGCACTGCTTTCTCTGATTGACCAGATGTTAGGGAGGCGTTTTTTTCTGAACTCACTTCTCCCTCATGTTTTGCCCCATTAGTTTTGACGTTTGCCTCATTAGTCTGGCTATTTTAAGACCTTACACCCCACTTATATGTCAATTTTAAGACATTTCGTACCATAGGAACGCATTATCGAGGTGTTCATTTCGAGCATGGAGGCATGTATTCCATTTTCTTTCTCTCAATCTAATGCAAACAAATCTTTGTTTACTCAGGCTTGTTCTACTGCTGTCCACACTAAGGATATAAACAGTACCGACGCCGTCTAACTCTCGAAATCTTGGCCCGTATTCGTGCCAAATCTGTTCTTCGACTTGCCAAAACTTCTTTCATCAATAACAAATGTAATGACATTTCTAATTCTAGCTCTTCTCAAGCATTCTGGGATCTAGCCAAAATCATCTCCAACATTTTTACTTCCTCGTCTTTCCCTCCTCTTTTCCACTCCGATGGCACCCCTGTTACTTCTTCCTCTGATTAAGCTGAACTCTTCACTCAAACTTTCACTAAAAATTTAACCTTTGATGATTCCAGTAATATTCTTTCCTCTCCAACCTTCGCTCACTTACTTATGCCCAATATCGTAATATCTTCCAAAGATGTATTTTCTGTAATATCTCAGGGCTTAACACTAAGAAGGTGTACGGACCATATGATGTTTTTCCTGTTGCACTCAAAAGTTGTGCTTCCATGCTGACTCCCTGCCTAGACAAACTCTTTTGTCTGTGTCTTTCCTCTTACCTGTTCCCTTCTTGCTGGAAGTTTGCTCTCATTCAAGCTGTCCCAAAGATGGGTGACCACTCTCAACCTTCCAACTATCATCCAATTATTCTCATTTCGTATTTCTCTTAACCATTTCGCTCACCAGAAGACGCACTAGCATCTTCCCATACCACCCTCTAAATGTACCAATGCTCGACTCGCGCCCTACGGAATAAAGTATTTGGCATAAATCACCAAAAGGTGCGATTCACGCCTTCCACCAGCCGTAAGAAGCTGAAGACATAAGGAATTACGTGTTGCAATGTAAGCTCAAAAAACAGTGTGACAGCAAAGGTCTAAGGAAATCTATCCCAGCATTGATTTTTCCTCAGCGCGGGATGGTCGTACACCACAGACCTTTAAATTCATGAAATCGCTGATATTACATGCAATTTGTGTCATAGTGATTGAAATATATATATACAGTATATATATAGCATTGAAAATGACAGAAAAATGCTTGCATATCGTCACCATATAAATGGTCAAGATAATATTGTCCCAGATATGATCTGCGGTAAGCTATCGTATTTTTAAAGTGGTGCGAACAATCACTGGTATATACAGATACGAAAATATTCGTATATAATATAGTTTTAGTGGTAGAGATTTAGATTTTGTTTTCAAAGCTTCCTTTTTCATTGCCATACGTCTTGAATAATATATTATAGCCGCATAACTTACCAGATAAATGCGCGCATACAGTGAATATAATTTGTTCGTATTTACTTTCGAAATAAAAATAATCATGTATCATCAAATATTTATGGGACATGAATTTTGATGATGCCGATGGAAAGAGAATAAACATACTATTTAGTGCACTCCTATCATTGCACTATTTAGTGTACCTTATATTTAATGTTTCTATTTGTCTGGCAAATGTTTTTGGTAATAAAGCTGCCTGCAATATGTGCCCCCCCCAAAAAAAAAAAAAAAAATTAAGGAAGAGTAATAGAGAGTGTAATTCAAGATAAGCTAGAGTCAACATATCTGGACACACGGAGCTTGAAGCAGTTCATTTCATAAGATGAGGGAAAGATCGATTGAGGGAGAGAGTTCCAGAGTTTACTTGTTGGGTGGAAGAAAAACTTTGAAAATCGGTTCACGCTTGGGTTCACACTGAGAGTTGGTCAGAATAGGGGTGGTAATGTGTTGAAAATGCGAGAACCACCTTCTCTCTATAAGGTAGGAGTTATAGACTGATAAAGCTCTGAAGAACACTGTTTATTGTAATAGCATTAGCAGAGTGAAAGAGATGCAACGTTACGGCGTTTAGAGAGAGATTGTAGAGAATTAGTAAGAAGAGGTGAGTTGATGTGACGAAATGCTTTTGACTCTACCCTTTCAAGAAGTGAGGTATACGTGGAGACTCCCCACACATGCCAGCAATGGGCGCATGTGTGAAGCTGTGCGGGGGTAAAGAACCCATGGAGACAGTTGAGCACACTTAACTTCTCGTAAGCTGTATTAGCAAGAGTGGTGATATGGTCTTTCCAAAAAAGGTCAGCAGAAAATGGAATGCCCAGGATATTGAAAGAAGATGAAGGGTTGATTTTTGTGTTGATAGTCGTGTGGAAGATTTTGACAGGTAGATAGATGGAAACATTCGGTTTGGGAAGCTATGAAAGTTAAACGATTTCTAGTTTTTGTTGATCTTAATATTCTTTAATTTGTCAAAGATATTCAAGTCTCATTCATTACTCCTAACAGATTAATTCAAGAACAATTTGAATGATGATATGATCCATATAATGACCAAGCTCAATGCAACTATATTAATGGCTTGGGTCTTGTTACTAGAAAAAATTAGTCATCAAATATATACATCTATCATAAATAACTCAGCTAATAATTATCTATATCCCTCAATGAGCTAACTTTGGGTTGGTTATGTATCTGTCATGTTTAAGTGTTCTATTATATTTTCACATTTTCAGCTTTGCATTCGCTGCTTGATATAAGGCAAAATTACTTCTGAAGAAAACTGAATGGCAATACTTAATTAATCTATTCATATTCAAGACATATTACCAACATTGATAATATTACGCGACTTTTGAGCATGGTTGTAATTTGTCTGGTGCTCTGAATACATTAGCCTAGAAATTCAAGCTCAACTTTACTTCTCACCTTTCTTCCTGCATTCCTACCCTTCTCCACGGTCGTACCTCCTCCTTAGTCTCTCCTATCTTTACCTGAGAATGCTACAAACGAAAGCTATGCAATCCATTCCTTCCTCACGAGACCTCCAACTCCTGTCCATTCACTCACACACACACACACACACACACACACACACACACACACATACACAGTCTCTCTCTCTCTGTTTATCACATAATGATATAGCTGTCATCGATATTTGCCTGGTTTGTATGATCTCCAAGTTTGCAGAGGCCATTATCTTGGAATTAATGAGAGCAATACTATGGAGATAAATCAACTCTGTCTCTACCTTAGCAGAAGTAGTAAATTATCTGTGACGTGTAAATGATAGTTATTGGCCAAACAAATCCAAAATTCGAATATTCAATACTGGGAAAGAATATGTAAGTGACTGACTTGTGATAAATTGAGTGTTTTAACTAGCAGTGTACGAAAGAAGGCAGAACTTATTTGATAATTTCAGCTGAATAATAAGGAGATTTTTTTTTGCAATCTACAATATTTTGATACAACCCATTATGACATATATTTCAAATATCTGGTTTCCAGTACCCAAGACAGATATATAGCAACTTAATAAGTTACGAGGCGGTTTGAGATTTCTCTGCCTCTTTTCATTGGAAATATGTTAGTTATGAGGCTAACTTATAGATGTGTTTAAAGCATTAAATGGATTTGACAATGTGTACTATAACGAAACATAGCTGATATGTGAACACGTAATCATTAACGAACTATATATTATGTTCAACACTATAACTGAGATAGGTTCTACAAAGAACAAGCTTTCCACATAAGTTATCAATAGTTCTTCTGTTGAGCACTCTGTAATGAGTGTTCTGCACTGTGCAATATCTTGTTTCGTGTTCTAGTCTATCTTACTGGGATGGACCGCAAGGCTTTTGAGATGCAAACTCCTCTGTGTAGCTCCTTGTAACTTTCATTCTTTCCCTCACCTCTCTCCTTGGGAATGTTACTAACGAGAGATATTTAATTCAGCTGCAGCCAAGTCTCTCACCTGGTGTATCTCTGGTATTGCGGTTATTCACGTTATTCCACTTATTTTTTGGCTATTATTAGTCCCCCTCCTCTATTTTGGTGGCCACTAGAATACCAGGGGACGCGGGCTAATGTTTTGCTTCTTCAAGACTCTTTGTGCCTGTAGAGCTTTTGTTGTGTTCAAGTATTTTGCTTACATTTATTATATACTGCATAATACTATCTTCAGCTGAAATATTCGTGACTACAGGAGCAATGGACAGTGTTAATTGTCTTTGCTGTTTTAAAGCTTCATGTGATTGTTTACGTAATTATTGGGAAAACTGTATGGTCATTTATCTTCTTTTTCAATATTTGTTTAAAGAGTTTGTCATTTGTGTTGCGTTATGTAAAGGATTATGTAATTGTACTGCATATATATGCTATTCATATATTATGGTATGTATGTACCGTTATATTATGATATGAGTTAATGAAAGTTAACATAAATTATATGAACAAAGTATGCAATGTAAACACTGCAACAAGCAATATTTCGACCTCCTTCGCTGCCTTTTCTGATAACATTTTGAGCGGGTACTCCGCTAACATGCGTTTCTTTCCTGGCCTGCTTAAGTTTGAAAATGGTCTTCTGCCTTGAAAGCTGAACATGTAAGGGTTATATATTTTATGAATGGGATTGTGCTTACATTGTGTTAAAATATCATCTAACCCTCTGTCCGCCCATGAATATAATTGTGTGTTGAATTCATGATCAAAAGAAAGATATATGTCAACGAACAATGAAAGGGTAATATAATTAAACACGAAAAACAAAAGTTGTTGAAGCCCACCAATGCCCTCACAAGCTTTAAGAATATAACGGAATACTTGCTGATGCTCTTATTTGTCAAGAACGTATGGATAATCTTGTTTTTTGTGGGAGTTAGCTGGTCATCCCCCGCTTTATGGATACTATAAGTTTTTTTATTGTTACTGTTTAGCCTTGCTATTGTTTTCTTCTGTCACATTAGATAGTACAGCTTCAAGCAAGTTAACATAAATTATATGAACAAAGTATGCAATGTAAAAACTGCAACAAGCAATATTTCGACCTCCTTCGCTGCCTTTTCTGATAACATTTTGAGCGGGTACTCAACATCGTGCCGATTAGTACATCTGTTAATTGGTTATTTCCTTTTGGGTTCTGTATCTATCATTCCTTTTTAGTTGGGGCTCGCGTTTCGCTAGTGTTTCCCTTTGTATTATGTTACTCTTACTGCTTCCTATACCATTGTGCGATATGTTGATGTTTTCTGGGTTTATTTTTAGTTGGGGCTCGTGTTTCGCTAGTGTTTCCCTTTGTATTATGTTACTCTTACTGCTTCCTATACCATTGTGTGATAATTATGTTGATGTTTTTTGGGTTTATTTTTTTTCTCGATTGCAATGGTTTTTGTTGTTGAGTTGCCATATTGATTTTGTGTTTCATTGTATTATTTAATTCATTCGTGTATTCACCCCTTATATCACTTTTGCGGTTTGTTGTGTGATCTGTAGAGTGCAGGTTTCAGTCAGTGTGCTATGTAGGAGTTGTGGGGAAAGGATTAGGGTAAGAACGAGACATATTTGTGGCCCTACAGAGGATCACTGTTAACTACTCTGTTAAAAATATTCTTGAGCTGTTAACGTGGTGCTGGAACCGAGGGGTGCCAAATATCCGCAGTATTGCAGCTTGGAATTCCTCACTGTTTTTCCACTACCGTGAGTGATACCTTTGCTTAATTAAGGCTCACAGGTGCATGCATGTCTGTCATGTATCCAGGCATCTAAGTTTTTAAAAAAGAAGTTTCTGATTTATTTGTTTTTATTTTGTTTTATAATATTTGTATTCTAAAATGTATAGTGAATTATCTGCAATATGTGTACTTCTGATGTAGACTGCTGCCTGGATATTAATTTTACGAGGATAATGTTAGTGGCGGAGGCTATGTTTACGCTGCCAAAAAGGAAATATGTTTTTATAATATATATATATATATATATATATAGTATATATATATATGTTTATTGGATGACAAATATAGCTGACAGGGCTAAGATTCGAACCATATAGGCAGGAGGTCCAGCCACCTACACCATCACGAGAGTTAAAAGAAGGACTTTGATACTTCTACCAGTATTCCTTCCCAACTCGAATCTGATGGGGGGGGGGGGTTGACTATGTATTTAATCGAAATCCGGCTGCCCTAAGCATGACAAGTTTATTGGATGACAAAAATAGCTGACAGAGCTAAGATTCGAACCATATAGGCAGGAGGAAGGAATACTGGTAGAAGTATCAAATTCCTTCTTTTAACTCTCGTGATGGTGTAGGTGGCTGGACCTCCTGCCTATATGGTTCGAATCTTAGCCCTGTCAGCTATATATATAAATATATATATATATGTGTTTCTAATATCTCAGTGGGGTTCGAACCGCCGACCGTCAGGACGATAGCCGACGCTTTAATCAACTACACCACGGCAGTCTGCCGTGGTGCACAGGGTAGTGCGTTCACTCGTCTGGTAAATAGCGTTAAAGTCGGACCTGAATTTAGTTCTGGTGATCATCAGATTGTATAATTTAATATTAACATACAAATATATTATGGACAATTAAAGCAAAGAAAAGGTCGCAGACCATCATAACGCGGAGTTTAGCAAACTTAGAATGTGTCTTACTAATACTGATTGGAGTGTAATTTCTGAAACTCATGATGTTAATTAATCATGGGAAATACTCTCCAATTAACTAAATGTATGTATGTATATACTCCGGCACATATCCCGTAGCTGGGGGTGGCCGACTCGAGACAGAGCTCGAACAGAAACAATAACATAAAGTAAAACTAAAATAAATAAAACACATCCAGGTCGTGCAGGAGAAGATCCAGAGACCAACGCCTATAAGGGGTCTCCAGCAAATGAATCCCAGGGCCCAGATCTCCCAGAAATGTTATATTTATATATACAGTATATACGGTGAGGGAGGTAAAAACGAGATAAGTTGGAGGAGGATAAACTAAATACATCCATATAATCATGCGTCCCTTTACATAACAGGCGTAACAGTAAACCAAAGTGGTGGAACAATGAAATTAAAAATAGCCTCTTAGCCAAAAAGCATTCATACCAAATGCATAAAGCAACACAGATAAATAACGATAAATTAGAATATGACAGACTGTGGCAATC
Organism: Paralithodes platypus; assembly: GCA_032716605.1. NCBI lineage: Eukaryota > Metazoa > Arthropoda > Malacostraca > Decapoda > Lithodidae > Paralithodes > Paralithodes platypus. Next base: position 29,939,388 of record CM064523.1, read on the forward strand.
AACCAAAAATATCATCAAAGGAAGTAGGAACAAATCTAGAGTTCTACATTAATAAAATCCGAAAGATTTTAAAAATTATATAAGAAAGAGAAAAAACAGTAACTTCAACAATAGTTCCTCTTGCTGCTGACGATGGTGAACATACAGATAACGAAGTAAAATGGCGAACATCCTTAACCCCTTCTGTACCGGCGCCATCCTCTTAGCTTTATTTAAGCTACTATTAGACGATTTTATGCAGTTTGAAATGGGTCTGCAGCAATTTACAGGCTTCGAACTATCTCACTTAACTCTATCTACTCCCACAGATCCTTCTTAAACTGCACAAATTGTCTAAGTATAGCTAGAAGCAAATCAATAAGTCGTCCCCGGTATAGAAGGGGTTAATAACTATTTTGCCCCTGTTTTTAGAATAGCACATAATACACGGAAACCAACTAACCCCTTCGATTCCAACAAATATCACTGACATTAGTCAATACACGATTCAAGAAAGTTATATTCTGCTAATATTCAACAACAACAAAATATACAAAATCCCAACTCTACTCTCTGTTCAATAAATCACTAAGTATTGACAAAGTTCTCCGCGAATGGAAATTAGCTAACGTGATGTCCACATTTAAAATGGAAGCAAATAATATCCAGGCATTTATTGACCAATTAGCTTGACTTTGGTAGTTTACAAACTAACGGACACAATTATAAGAGACAAAACGGTAAAATATTTAGAGGACAATATAATCATGAAAGACTCGCAACACAGATTTAGAGACAAACGTTCATGCCTATAATAATTACTTGATTTCTTTAACGAAGTTTATACAAAATATTATGAAGATAGAGTAGTAGATATAGTTTAGCTCAACTTTCAGAAAGCATTCAATCCAGTTCCCCATAAGCGACTTATCAACAAAGTAAAGCCTCATGTATAACAGGAAGCACACATGAATGGCTCGAAGACTGGCTATCAGGCCGCAAACAACGAGTTGTAATGAATGAAAAATAATCAGATTGTTGTATTGCAAACAGTGGCATTCCTAAAGGTTCAGTGTTGGGTCCTATCCTATTTATAATTTACATTAATGTCATTATTGAAGGGATAAAATGTAAAATGTAAAAGTTTGCAGATGACACAATAATGACTAAAATATAACCTCATGATTACATAGGCAACCATTACAAAGTGACCTAGGCACTTTAGTTAGCTGGGCAGAATAGTAAAGGATCAACAGTTGTCTTTGAGTAATGAAGGAGAATGCACGTCCTATTCGGAGGTCCATAACCAGATTATGCTTTATAATATTGTCTTATATTTTCTACCATTGTGTTGAAATATGGCATAGTGATCTGATGTCTGACATATGCTGAAATCTGGTAGTAATATATCCCAGATGTTGGCATATATATCTATATTTGTGTATGTGGATGAAGGAGACAAAAGGCAAAACTGCCTGTGACGAGTGCCTCCCCCAGAGTTGAAAGAGTGACAGTCAATATCAAGGCAAGTTCGTGCCAAAATGCCTGGATACACAGAGTTTGAAGCAATTTAAGTCATAGCATGAGAAAAAGATTGATTCAGGGAGAGAGTTCCAGAGCTCAGCTGTTGAATAAAAAAAAAAAAGATAGGGAATATCGTTTCACTCATGGGTTGGAGAGTTGTAAAGAGTAGGGGTGGGATTGTGTTGCAAGACAGGTGATACGTGCTCTACGTGGTCTACGTGCTCTACGTGGTATACACTGAGAGAGCTCTGAGGAACACTGATTATTATAATTGCGGAAGAATAGCAAGATATAAGTAAAATTGCGGCAAATAGAGAGATTGCAGAGAGTTGGTGGAGAGTGTGTTAATGAGACGAAAGGCTTTTTTTCTACTTTGTCTAGGAGTGCTGTGTGAGAGGATCCTCCCCACACATGAGAACAATACTTAATACATGGACGCAGTGTGCCCCTGTACAGAGCAAGAAGCTGTGCAGGGGTAAAGAACGTTTTCTGGAAAGTAATTTTAGCAAGATCTTTCCAAGAGAAATCGGAAGAAAAAGAGACACCGAGAATACTGAGAGAAATTGAAGGGTTGATTTTTGTATTGTTGAAGTATAAAGGATAGTCCTGTGGGAGTTTTTGACGGGTAGATAAAAGGCATGACTGCATTATAATAATATTGCAATGTATGTAAGACTATATTGCTATATCTGAAATATAGTAATGCAATATTGCAATATCTATAAGACAGTCCTTCAATATTGCAATATTGCAGTAATGACTTCCAGATATTGTGTTAATGTCGTACATATAAACATTATACTACTATAGCGCGGTTGGGAATATGAACATGATTAGATTAATATCCAGTATTCGAGAATGGATAATAAGTCGTAGGCGTGTGCATAAACCTTTAACCGTCCTGGTGGTGTAATGGTTAGAGTGTTTAAAAAATTGTGTGTGATAACACAGGTTCGAATCCCGGTGGATCACATATATGCTTTCATTAATTTCATTGGAGGTGTTGGGTGTTGTGGTGAAATTAAAAATATATAGATTGTTATCTAGGCCTTGTTTTACAATACCTCAAACAAAATTTCGCATCTCAGGTATTCATAGAAACTGGTAAAATATGGAAATAGTGTTCTTAAATCAATAAAACGTGATAATTACAAATTGAATATGTAAACCAGTGTTGTTACTCTGTATGTGTTCATTAATACTGGATACAGTATGTCCCAAATTTACAATGTACACAATTTCCAAATCATCAACCTGTGACACGGTTTTTATATGAGCTGCCGTAAGTAAAGTTCACACAAGTTTGTATAAAATTTGAATTGGACTTTATGATTTTACCCTATTAAAATGATGGTGCTTGAATTTGGTAAGACCGTCTAACCTAATTAATCCTATATATAAATATGATATGATGGCTAAACACAACCAGCTTTCTACAGCATTTGTCACAAGTTCATGTCTTGGCAACTGTGCATATACAAGTGCAACAGTTTCTGCTCCAGGAAAACGATGACGAATAATTGTAAAAAAAAAAAAAAAAAAAAAAAAAAAAAAAACGAAACAAATAGGCCTACACGACGCAATTAATATCATATTATTTGTAAAGTATATGTGCATAATTCGTGGCAAAATAGTATTTTTTGTACAGACTGATGGATAGAAATGTGATAGAAACAGGTAATGATGTAAATCAAAATATGGTACACAATCATATATAAACATAGTTCCATGTATAGTACATAATTATGCGCTCTACAGTGTTACAAGGCAGCTGTAAACTAAAATGGAATATTATACTAATCAGACAATAGTTCATACTAATAGATGAATGCACAGTAATATTTATCACATATATCAGCTATTACACCTTTAGAATGATATAACATGCAAAATATATATATACTGTATATAAGTAAGAGAGAGATAGAGAGTTACACAGAGTTACACATATACTCAGACCACACAGACCTTGCGGTCCCAACTAGGTGGTCCGGCCTTAATACTACCCAGACAGGGACAGTTTATAGTGGAAGAATAGGACAGTAAAATAGAAGGCTCTCTCCCCACCCTTCGCACCCTCCGGCTAATAAGCCGTACCGGAAGATAGGATGAAGTGTAACCTTATGGGTCAGGAAATGCCCACAAGGAAAACACGGTTTATATAGTATAGATATAAATTAGTTTGAAAGGGAAATTACACATGCCTATTGATTAATTCATATCAATCCAATCTTCATCAGATGATGAGAGAGAGAGAGAGAGAGAGAGAGAGAGAGAGAGAGAGAGAGAGAGAGAGAGAGAGAGATAGAGCTAGAGCTAGAATGACAACAGCAGTGCAGGACAGAGTTAGTGAGAGAGGACGGACTGTGGAATTTGCTTTTAAAGTGAACTACCTCACTCTGTGCCAACCTGCTCTCTCTCTCTCTCTCTTTTCTTTTTTATGTCCCACATTCTCTTCAGTTTTCACATCCGTTCCGATACTCAATAATTCCATATTGGCTTTCCTACTTTTCACGTTTTAGCTTCCCTTTTGCACATTATATTTTATTCTATATTCGTTTTTTTTTTTAGTTGAGCCTCGTTTTATTTATCACTCTCACTCGTTTCAGTGTTTTATATGTGATTGATCAGCTCTTACTTCAATAAATTTCTCAACTCTATTTCTAATTTTCTTTGTGTCTAGTCACCCTCACATACACACACACACAGGAGCATGCACACCTACGTAGGCTCGCAGGAACATACTGTACATAAAACAGTACACACTCACACGTACTGATACTCACAAACATACCTACACTAAAGGCACTGTCACACTATGCCGATTTAAGTGCCGACGCACCACGATTTAGTGGTTTTAACGAGGTTGGCACCTAATGCTACGCGCATCGGTAATGGATGGCGACAACTAACGTAGGAGCTCGATACGGGTCTGAACGGGTCAGCCCGGGAGTTGAAAAAAGTTTGACATGCTCAATTCGAATAAGCTTGGGTCAGCGATTGTGAGGTCATGGCGATGGATGTAACAAATGCAGGACGGCGTCGCAGAGTGACGGCGGCTGTTATGCGACCAACATAGCAACGCATCCGGTCATTCGCCGTATCACGGCAATGTAAGGTAGGTCGCCATGGGGCTGCGTGAGGCTGCGGCCTCGTTACGACGTGAAAAATAATGCTGCGGCACCGGGGCATCACAAGTTTCTCGATAGGGGATGCACGGAGAGGCACAGGCCGCCACACATGGAGGCAACGGCGTCAGAAGGTGCCAATATCTATCTTAGTCTCTGTTGTCCAGTTCAAGTAATAGTATCATTTGGCGGTATAGCGAAGGACGTGACAGTATAGCGAAGGACGTGATGGTACGACGGGGATAGTTTGACTAAAGCTGGGACTCTCGGGGGCATGGGTTTTTATATGCTGCGCAGCCATTTTTTTATCTAGTCGGGTACAGTAGCCAACACAAAATCGGCGATAGTGTGACACTGTGAGCGTGGCCATACTATGACCTGCACCATGCATCTGCACCCTGGTATGCGCGGATGGAAGGGGTCCTGCGCTAGCCGCCTGCGTGACGCCTGTATGCCGGCTCCAGTCGTTGGCCTATTTTATTAACATGCCACGAATGTCGCAGCATGAGGCCGTTTGATCCCGTCGACTATGCATCTGATGCCCGTGCAGCGCATACAGGCTCTTTAACACACATACATACTATTAAGGGGGGGGGGGGTGTAGTTTGCTCAAAGTCGTCCATCAAGGATTAAAAAAAAATAATAAAACAAAATAAAACCGAGATCAACTTGTATGGATCCTTCTAAGTTGCAGGCTCGCTATCACTTGCCTGGACAAATCGATACCTAAAGCTCGGTTCACACATATACGAATTAACGTCCCGTCCGGCCCCGACCTCTTAATTCGTCTGCAAACGGGCAAGGATGCCGGCAAAATCGCCTATGGTAGGTACAGGGAACATTTTTTTTTTTTGGGGCTGGCTGTCGCCAGCACACGGGAGGGCGGGCGGGAGGCGGCGATTATTTTATGCATGCATAAAATGGTCGGCGTGGGCCGGGGCAACTGCCACAAAACGTGTCAGGCCGGGACACACATGGGAGCAGTCGACGTCTAGACGTCGACTGGCAGCGTCTAGACGATGACGAACAGGATGAGAACGGTGGCAATAAAACGTTGGAAGGAGAGTCGGCGATGTGTCATTGTTGCGTCACGTGAGCTGGCGACACCGCATGTCCGTGTACCGACCACAGGCGATTTGCCGGCGTTCTTGCTCGTTTGCAGGCGAATTAAGGGGTCAGGGACGGACGGGACGTTAATTCGTGCATGTGTGAACCGAGCAAAAGGGGACGGGGATGGACGGGCCATGGGGCCTCCAAATTGATGCCGTCCTGCCTATTTTTTTGGTCGTGGCCGGAACTGTTACGTTAATTCGTGCATGTGTGAACCGAGCTTAAAGGGCACGCAAGGTCTTATTATTGACAGATAAGTGGTGTGAAAGGTCTTAAGATCATATTCTATTTTTGTCAATGAAATTATTATATCATGCACTTTATCATTATTAATATTCTTAACCCTGATGATGACATTATTTTATTATAGCTGCCGCTAATTGACTCACACAGCTTAGAAAGGATCTCTGATATTCAGGGGTTCAAATAGTTTTGACTCAGTATTAACCCCTTGACCCTGTGTTTTATGGGTCCTTCTTTCTCCTGGGTGCCTGGATGTGTGGTGCGTTTGTGCTTTTTATCTGTGTTTATTTGTTGTTTTATGTTGTTTTTGTGTTTTCCCTGTTCTTGCTCTGTCTTGAGTCGGCTACCCCCAAAATGGGGATTGGGCCTGAGCATATAGATAGATAGATAGATTAACCCCTTTAATTAATGTGAGTAAGTTTCTTTCACATACAGGGTGTCCCAAAAAAAAAGATGTGCCAAACATCAGGATATGATGACATGGATGATTTTATGTATAAATAGTTCTCTAACAAACATTCCATATCTCAAACCATTATGGAGATATTGATTGATTATCATAGTGTCCTCCCCCAAGACCCTGCAATGGACTCTTCCACGTCATGCGGGTTCCAAAAAGTCAATAGTGAGCTACAGTGCCTCTAATCATTATGTAACTTTTAAAAAATTAGTATCTTGTTTTATAATATGGTAAAATTAACACATGTGGCAACTGGTCCAGGCTTATGGGCAAATATAGTCGGGGGGAAATACCATTTCCAACATGCAATATCTCTGTAATGATTGAAATTTGGAATGTTATATATAGAACATGCTATGCTTAAAATATGTTTGTTAACCAAATCCTGAAGTTTGGCATACCTATTTTGGGCCACCCTGTATATCTTACTAACATTAGACGATTTCTGCTCAGATTATGAAATATGGTAGGTTTGAGAACTCCACCTATTTAGTGACAGCTTGTTTCCTATTTTATAGCTAATGCTTTGCGATTATAATTTTTTTTTAACTCAGAAAAGGCTTCCACCGGTCAAGGAGTTAAATGATCATATGCTACTGTTTTTCACAATCTTCAGCACCAGAAATCAAACAGTCATAAATAAGCAAATATAGCAGA